>MJUU01012635.1:310259-323966 GCA_002080025.1 Modiolus philippinarum | reverse complement strand
TAATTCTTCTATCAATTGATGATGAGCTGCCCATATCTCTGTTGCTTGATCTTTGTATTCAGCACAATAGCTTTGAGTGTCAACGAGATATCGGCCCTTAACGGCCCTAAGTCGGCCCTAATTTGAAATAGTTCTACTATAGGCATATTATATATGGAATCGAGGTAAATGTATTGTTCTAAAGTGATAAGTCAAGGTAGTTAAGGCCTAAAAATTACTGTTATAGAGATATCGGCACCTTTAGATTTGAGATCGGCCCAAATTCGGCCCTAGATCGGCCCTGACCCTTAGTATTAATACTATAGGCATATCATATATGGATTTGATGTATCTTTAGGCTTCTAAAGCGATTAATCAAGGTATCTTAGACTTTGAACGTACTGTAATAGAGATATCGGCCCTTACAAATCAAAGATCGGCCTCTAGTTGGCCTTAATTCGGCCCCAGATCAGTCTTAATTCGAACTATTGATATTACTGTCATGTAATATATCAATTCGGGGTATGTGTAGGCTTTTCAATCGGTTGGTCACATTGTCAAGTTGATATCTGTTACCTTTAAGCAGTCTCGTTCAGTACGAGATTTTACGTGATTTCATTTTATCTTGATGTTTTCGACGTACAAGTTCGTATTTTGTTGCGTTTGTCACAAACAATTGATGTTTCATATCATTTTTGATTATATTAATACCGTTTAGTTTTACTATTTTGTTGTAATTGTATTAAGTTTTATTGTATTTCCATGAATGTATCGCAGTTTTGTTGTCTTTATCGGCCTTTTTACGGGTTTTTGCTGCTGTGTCATATGCCAGGCAGAATTGCTGCTGCTGCTGCCGCTGGGTCATATGCCAGGCAGAATTGCTGCTGCTGCTGCTGCTGCTGCTGTGTCATATACCAGGTAGAATGGCTGCTGCTGCTGCTGCTGCAATCTTAGAAAGGAAAAAAATGCAATACACTGATACTCTTTACCATAATTTAAACCTAACCATAATTTAACCGTAACCCTATCTATAATGTAACCCTAATCCTATCTATAATCTAACCTAACCATAATCTCATCCTAACCCTAATAACAATCTAACCCTATCTATAATCTGACCTTAACCATATATTAACCCTAACCCTTATAACAGTATGCCTATAGTAGAACTATTTCAAATTAGGGCCGACTTAGGGCCGTTAAGGGCCGATATCTCGTTGACACTCAAAGCTATTGTGCAGAATACAAAGATCAAGCAACAGCGATATGAGCAGCTCATCATCAACTTAAAGAAGAATTAGGAAAAGTGGATTGAAAGTGTACAGAATCAAATTGCAGCGATTACAACAGATCAGAAATCGCCATTTACAAAAGATTGACCAATCAGAACGCAGGAAAATTAACCAATCCGAAGTCGTCTTACAAATATTAACTGACTAATTACAGCTATGGAGACAATAGACATAGAATATAAAAGGTGTACAAGAACAGACTGAAGCCAATAAAGACAGAATGGGTGTAAATATTGTTGACGGAGATTTATTGAAAGCAGAAAATGTAGATGTTATTGTTCCTCAAGTGAATTGTCTTTGCATCAAGGCACATGGATTATCACGACAGATAGCTAAAATATTTCCATGGGGTGATATATATTCTACAGGTAGAGGACAATCAAAGAAGACAGGGGAATTCCAGGAACGATAAAAGTATTGAAGGTCACCTTCGCCCCTGCATCCAGATGTTATATGCTTTTTAAGTCAATGGGAATATGGAACTGTGGACAAAGCTTGTCGGTATATCCTACCGTATGATTATACAAACGAAAATAGACACCGTTGGTTTCGAAGTTGTTTGCAGTACTACAAATTATTGAAGTATGTTCAGTATCAACCGGTATCAAGTTTGTAATTTTTAGATCAAATGTTTGCAGATGGAAAGCAGACACTTGGAAAGATTATAGCTGTGTTTGAAGACAAAGAATCAGAACTAAAACGGATGAAGGTAGCTACAGAACCCAATTAAGTGGATATGAAGACAGACATTTAAGTGACGGAAGAACCAGCACTGAAGACAGAAAACTTAAATTGACATTAATGTAAAGACAGAAAATTAGAATGTTACTGTTTTTTGTTTAAATGAAATTAAAAATGAAAACATATTGTCAGGGTTTGTTATTATTATGCCAAATAAGAATAAAGTGATAAACCACCGACTACCACAGACTATTATCCCGCCACCACCAGCACCATAGACAATTATTTCATCACCACCACCATAGACTATTATCTTACCACCACCACCACCAGAAAAGCCAATCACCACCACCATCAGAAAAGCCAATTACCACCACAGACTATTATCCCACCACCACCACCACCATAGACTATGACCTTCACCACCACCACCACCAGCATCAAGATATCCTCACCACCACCATCACCACCAAGATACCTTTAAATCACCACCACTAACACCAACACCAGCAGCAGCAGACATATCCAAGTAATGACGAGAAGCAGCAGTAGCAGCAGCAATATAATGATAATTTTAGAAAAAAATGAAAGCTAAAGGTTAGGTAATCATTATAAGTTATAACGTTAGCATCATTTGGATCATTTTATCACTGGATTTAGTATACATCATTAAAGTAAGGGTTATTATTTGGGTGAAGGTTTACATATTTCATTTCAGTTCAGAATTGAACAGGGACACATACATCAGTTCATTAAATATTTCAGTTGGGCTAGGGTTGGGTTATAAACTTGAAAGAGGTATTGTTGAAGATTACATTAAAGTTAGGGTTCGTTAAGGTCATAGCTTAGGATTATGGTTAGAGTACCAAAGTGTAGGACTTAGGGTTGAGGCTATGGTTAATGTAAGGGTTAGGAATACATACATTCTTTTGTGTAAGATGAAATACACTATTTGGGGTATGGTTAGGATAATTCATATCAATTGGGTTATATTTGGAATTATATTATCAGTATAATTTAGGGTAGTAGGATTGAAGTTGTAGCGTTAGTATATTGGTATTGTTAAAGTTGGGTTTATGTATGGTTGGTTGAGGAGTTGGTTGAATTAGGGTAAAAGTTAGGGAAAGGTGAGAAGGCTTGGCTTAAGGTTAGAGTTGGGTTTTGATTAGTTGAGATTGATTCGTTATAAAATTAAGGGCTTTGGTTACACCATCAGTTTAATGGATAAGTATGACTTAGATCACTTGGATTAGAATCACATATATTTTTAGGATTAATAATTGGATTATATTCATCATTTGGGTTAAGGTTAGGCAGGGGTAACGTTCATTACAAGGGTTTTAGGTTTAGGATCGTTCCTGTTAGAATTATACATCATAACGTTATGTTTAAAATATCATGCATCATTACGGTTGGATTTAAGATTCAGGGTTATGTCTATGAATTGGGTTAGTAAGATAAAGGTAGGGGTCGGAATAAGGGCTAGGATCAAGGTTAAAGTAAGGGAAAAAATTGGTTTAGAGTTTAGATATATATAAGTGTTGGAGATTGTGCTAGTATTAGGGTTAAAGTTAGATTAGTGTTAGGTTAAGATTTAGAGTAAGTAAGAGTTAGTGAGGGTAGAGTTAATGTTGAAAGGGTTAAGGTTATGGTTATAGCTTAGGAATAGTTCAAGGGTTAGAGGTGAGGTTGTGTTAGTATTAAATTATTATTAATACTTAGGTTAGGGTTTAGGGATAAATTAAGTATTGGTAAGTAATTTTAGATATCGTTATGTATCATGATTATGGTTAGTAAATAGGATGGGTCGGAATTATTGTTGGTTAGGATAAGGGCTTAGGTTAGGATAAGGGCTTAGAGCTCAAATTCCAGGTAAAGGTGATTAAGGTAAGGTTAAATGTTAGTGATAGGGAAAGCTTAAGATTAAAAGAATAGGCTTAAAATTGGTTTACTACTTAGGAATAGGTTGTGTTAAGGTTATGTTAAGCTTGACATAGGGTTAGNAGGGTTAAGGTTGGTTTAGTGCTAGTATAAGGTAACGGTTAGGACTTAGGGTTAAAGTTACGTTAGTGTTATGTTGAGAATTAGAGTAAGCAAGGGTTAGTAAGAATAAGTAAGAGTTAGTGTAAGGGTTATGTTAAGATTAAAAGAATAGGCTTAAAATTGGTTTACTACTTAGGAATAGGTTGTGTTAAGGTTACGTTAAGCTTGACATAGGGTTAGGGTAAGGCTAGGCTTAACATTGGTTTACAATTTAGGAATATATTGTGTTATTATAAGTTAGTTAGATTTAGGGTTAGGATTTAGAATTCGAGTGTATATTGGTAGAATTAGGTTTGGCTAGGACTAAGGGTTCGATTTAAGTAAGTATTAGGTTTTGGATTAGAGTAAGAAAGGGTCAGTAAGGGTTATGTTACGGTTGAAATGAGGTTGTGTAATTATTAGGTTATGGTTAGAATATAATGTTAGAGCTCGTGTCTAAGTTAAGGGCTCACTCTTAGTAAATGGGTGATTAGCTTAAAGGTAAGGGTTAAGAATTAGTAAAAGGGTTAGGGTTAAAAAGTTAGTAAAAGGGTGAAGTTCGAGGTTGTTACAGAGCTTAAGAATAGTTTAGGATTCGGCGTTGTGTTAGTATTAAGTTAGGGCTAGATTATTATGATAGTGCTTATGTATAGGTTAAGGGCTAAGTGTTAGTGTCAGTGTGAATAACTTAAAGGTTAGGGTTAAGATACTAGTAATAGGGTTAGGTTTCTGTAAGGTTAAGGTAAGAGTTATGGTGTAATGTAAGTGATAGAGTCTAAGGTTATCATTAAGGGTTTGAAGTCAGGGTAAGGATGAAACTTAGTAAAGTTAGGGTAAGGTAATCGATATTTTGAAAGAATTGGATGAAACAATGGCAGGAAGGCTAAAAATAGCAGACGACACTATATAATGGCGACAAAGGGGAAATACCTCTAAGGATTGGATGACAAATGGCGGGAAATCTAAAAATATCAGGCGACACTATAGATATTAGGCAGGTAAGGGGAAATAACTCTAAAAATTGGATGAAAAGGGGAAATAATTATGAAATAAAATAGGAAACAATAATAAAAAACCAATAGCAGACAACATTATTATAGATTTTGGTAGGAAGAGGAAATCACTTTAAGAATTGAATGAAAAAGGGACATAATTATGTAATATAATAGGAAACAAAATGGCAATAGCAGACACTATAGGAATTTGGAGGGAAAAGGGGAAATACCTCTAAGAATTGGATGAAAAGGAAAGATAATAATAAAATAAATCGGAAAATAATAAAATAACACATACAAAAGGTTACACAAGAGGACTTTAGTCTAAAAATTGGATGAGAAGGGAGAAATTACAAAGAACAATACTGAAAAAAAAGGTGAAATGCTATTACAACAGATAAAAAAGCGCGGGAAATAAGTAGCAAGAGTTATGTCTCTTTGACGAACGCGGACCTGATAGAAGACACCCAAAAAACCATGGGTATTCCCAAGAGTTATGTTCCTTTGACGAACGTGGACGTGATAGAGGACACCCTCAGAAATACAACGACAATTGCTGTCTGACAACGCCCAGATATTAGGTTAAACATTGGATTGCAGAACAATACTGAAAAGGGGTGGGAAAGAAGAAATAACTGAAAAACTGGATGTAAAAGGAAGAAAATACAAAGAACAACAATGAAAAAGGTAGAAAATACAAAGAAGAACATTGGAAAGGGGTATAGTACTATATAAACATCTGAAAGAACATGCCCGAGTCGTTCCGACTAGTGAAAATACCAAACTTCCGGTCTATACTTGGGGCTACGCCCAATTCCGGTCGCGCATGTACACTGAAGAAAGGTCATACAAGACCCGTGCAGGGTCTTGGACTCTTTAAACACGGCATTTCCGGTCAATATGGCTACTTACAGTAGATACACATCCACTTCCGGTTTACATATGGGGCTACGCCCACTTCCGGTCGCGCATGTACAATGTAATAAGGTCAACCGTGACCCCTGCAGGGTCACGTGTCGTTCCAACACGTCATTTCCTATCAACATGCCTACTTACAGTAGATATACACCCACTTCCGGTTAGCACATGGGGCTACGCCCACTTCCGGTCGCGCATGCGCGCTCCAATACCTTCCCATGACACCCCTGCGGGGTCACATGTTGTTCCAACACGTCATTTCCTGTCAATATGGCTACTACCAGTAGATACATACCTACTTCCGGTTGCGCATGTGCAACCCAAACATGTCAACATCCGGTCACGTGACTTCCGCTTCCGGTCACGTGACTTCCGGTCTACGTCACTTCCAGTGACATCACTTCCGGCTCCACCACGCTCCACCACGTCAAATCATAAGTGAACTGTCCCTATATACTACTAACGACTAGAAATTGTCTCATATGGCATGGTATTGGTTGCAAAAATCTGATACCTGCCCTATAAGGCCAAACTTTGCGAAGCCCCTAGAAAGGTCCAGCCGTGACGTGAAACAATTTCCCATAATGCAATTATTACATTTAAATGAAAAAAAAATATTGCAGTTGAATGAAAAATTATACCAATTGAATTAAAAAATATTGCATTTAAATGAAAAAAAATATACAAATTGAATACAAAATATTGCATTTGAATGAAAAAATATACCAATTGAATTAAACATATTGCATTTGAATAACAATTATATCATTTGAATAAAAAATATTGCATTTAAATGGAAAATATACCAATTGAATAACAAAATATTGCATTTAAATGGAAAATATACCAATTGAATAAAAAACTATTACATTCAAATGAATAAATATACCATTTGAATAAATAATATTGCATTCAAATGAAATATATTAAATTTTTGAAACCAATAGTCTCATTTAATGTTATGTATAAAATTACTACTGATTCCATATCTACCAAACTAGTGTATGCAAGGCATTACCGATTTTGTTCCGATTCCCCAAAAAACGTGACAGAAAGTGCAGAACACGTTTTAATTGGTCACTAGGGGATAAATATATTTTGGTCATCTCTTTTGATACTGTTAATATATGACAGGATATCGGGTAAATATACATAAGACAAAGTATCTACAAATACATACTATGGAACAAAACATTTATTGAAGTCACTATGAGGCTTTCAAAAACTTTATTTACTCATACCTCATGTAAGTTTAAAACACCCCCTCTCATCGGTTTGAGCGGAATTCGTTATAGTTAAAGTATGTTTCAGAGTAATTAATTGAATTAAGTGCTTCGTAAGAAAAGACTTAGACTTAGACTTTGGCTTTGGTTTGATAGAAAAATACATTACAGGCAGATGACTCAAGACTAAATGATTAATTTAATTTTTTTTAAACAGAAGTACCCAAAATTGCAGTTAATTTATCTTCTGCAAAGTCTAAGTCTAAGTCTTTTAATATTAAATATTAATTTTTTTGTTGATTCCAGTGGGATTCGAACCCCCTCTGTCAAGGTACTACGGGTTGAGAGTCTCCTACGCTAACCACTACACCACCAAATCCATGTTCAAATTTCGGTTAATTAATATACTTAACTCTCATATTACGTGTCAAAATAAATTTGCAGCTCACTCTATTTTACATCCCTTTGGTCTCCTACAGAGATGGCGTGGGCAGTGTAATCTGTCTGTAATATCTGTGCATTCGAAGAACAGCAAAAGGCAATCTTGATATTCATTTCTCTAATTCTAACCCCGTTGNGTTCCTACGATATATATATATATATATATATATGGGTCTAATGTAAAAACCAACAGTTGTTACTGTCTCCCACAAATTTCCCACAAAGCCCGACGTCTGGGAAGGCGATTCCTTGTTCTCATTCTAACCCCGTTTCTGTTCTTACATTACACTCTTAAATTTATTTATTATTTTCTAAACCTGCAACATTCTAAAATACGGCGGAGATAAACATGTTACTAAGCTCATTGATATGCAGCTGATATATATACTAATTACTGAAAAGTTTTCTGTTAGCCGTTACACATTATTGATATTTATTTGTAGATCAAACACTCTTGGGCTGACTTTCATAAGTATAATTCTATATCCTTTCTTTGATATTCGTTTTTTTTTCATCTGATTAACCTTGTTCCTCGCTATTTTGCTTTTTTTGAAGTGTTTCAGGATTAAACGAGAAAAAAATACAACAACACCCAACATCGGATTCTAGAAATTAATAATCAATCAAATCCAATTCTGAAATAGGAGGTGCACATCTGCATTATGTCATAAAGACTTTGTTAAAGATTCATGAAAATATATTTTGTGGTTCAGGAGGAGTAGCGGATAAGAGAGGGATCTCCGCTTGTAATGAAATGACTAATTACATGTTTTGCTATGGGAACCACAAAAATCAATCAAGTCAAATTTCAAGATAAGAGGTGCACATCTACATTATGTCATAAGGACTGTGTTATAAATGCATGAAAATCTATTCAGTGGTTCAGGAGGAGTATCGGATAAGAGATTGGTATCCACTTGTAACGTAATGGCTAAGTCCATGTTTTCCTATGGGAAACCCCAAAAGTCAATCAAATCAAATTCTGAAAAAGAGGTGCACATCTGCATAATGTTATAAAGACTATGTTAAAGTTTCATGAAAATCTTTTCACTGGTTAAGGAGGAGTAGTGGATACGAGATTGAAACCCTCAGGTGTAACGTACAGATGGAAAACCCCATTTCTCTTTACCCCCCATTTTTCAAAAGATGGTATAATAAAAGATATATTCGACGTCATTATCTATCTGCCGTTTGTAAGTTTCTTCATTATAAAGGGGGACATTCTAGTATGGGGGAAAAACTGGTATGTGTAAACACAAACCAGATTTTCCGTGGGGGAAATTCTAGTATATACTAATTTTCCCCCGGGGGATAATTCAGTATATACTACATTTTCCGGGGGGAAATTTGAGTATATACTCATTTTTACGGGGGGGGGGGGAATCCTAGTATGGGGGAAAGACTAGTATGTAACACCGGCACTTGCAAAAGCTAGCGGTAGGGTTAAACCTGTTTTTATTCCTTCCCTTTATTTTTAGTGCATATTAAAGAATAAATAAATATAGAAATGTGTATATTAGACGATATCATAGATGTTATAGTCTCTCACGGTGTAATTGATTTGTTTCATACCACAATATACTGTATTTGGTGTTAATCATTCTCTGTTTTTGGATTTAAGTACGTGTATTGAAAATATTTCAAAGGTCAGATGTCGTATGAGTAGAATAACTATAAAAATACTTATTTCTGGAGATTACTGATATACCTTCATTCTCTTCTGTTCTATCGAAATACTCCATCTAAAGGAACAATGGCAGTAGAATACCGAAGGAAAAAGGAAGTGATGATTACAAAAGTCGAAATCTAAAGACATGGCAAATACGACAACAGAGAAAAACAAAGACAAAACAAGGACAGACAGCGTACAATGCACGGAAATAAAAAAGACGACATAACATTGTGTGACCTCCCAAGAAAACCGGGAGTGACATCAGGTGCTCCGGAAGGGTAAGCATGTCCTGCCCCTTTCGGTGAGGTATATATTGTTTTGAAAATTCTGTTTGGTAGCGGATTGGTTAACGTCATTTTCTAACCCTTAGACAAACCAGTTCAAATCCATGGTACATTTTACTTTTCTTACCCTCAAACAGCACCATTGTAAAATTTTGAAAAGCTTTTGTTAATACTATCTCTTCAATAATAATATTCTGAGTTTACTAAGTATTGTATAAAACGAAATGAAAATTACCGAAATAATTTTGTTCAATATTATGAAGAAACCAATCCATACAGAAATTCTTAAACATAAGGTTTAAGGGGGTTCGCTACTCCATTTGAAAATAAATAGGATTTCAAATAAATGTGATTTTTTGTTAAAAATTGAAAAAGAAGTAATTCAAGTGAAAAAAATTCATAGGTTGATGATCTCGTTTTTGAGATTTAAGTGATTGAAAATTTGGCGGGAAACTGAACTCCTCGGATTTTTCATAGGATTAACATTTGCCAGGATTGATCAAAAATGAATGTGACAGAATAAATAAAATCTGATAAAGTTTTCGAAGAATGTTCATAGAGAAGTATAAAATGAAATTATGAGAAAAAATAAGGGGGTCCATGGGCAAAAAAATATAATGCGTTTAAATGGATAAAACCAGAGAATTCCGAAAATCTGACAGAAATTCCAAAACATGAGGAGCGAACCTCCTTAACTCCCTTCATCGTATTTTTGTCCTTAGCTCTATTTCAATTTACTAATAATTAGGATTTCGATTGGTTTTTGTCGAGCCTTCGACGATAGTCGAAAAAAGCGAGACATAAGTGTGGTGATTCCGGCGGCGGCGTCCACAGTTAAGATTTTTCTTTGGTCTGTTTAACATCAACCACCTTTGCTAGCCTCTTGATATTTAGTTACAGTTGCTTAGCATCAGTACAGCTCATTTTCAGTTGCGTTTTATGTCTTTGCCCCCGCAGTCATGCTCCACTGACTTCGAAATTTCGAATTGTTTTTTCAAATGTTTAAGTTTTTTCTTGTGTCTGTTTAGCATCAACCACTAAAGTTGCCCATTTATTGATTCTTAGTTTATATACATTTTACGAAAGGATATGGAGTAAATGGACATGACACCATAACACATACGTTAACTCCAACTGTAAAAAAACTTAATGAGCTGTATGGCCATTTCTGAAATAAATTCCTTATCAACAACACTAAACTTAATCAAAGAAAATCCACAATTTCTAAAAAAGTTGAAAATGCAAAAAGAACACAAACAAAAACAAAACAAAACAAAAAACAAAAAACAAAAAACAAAAACAAAAAAAAAAAAACAAAACAAAACAAAACAAAACAAAACAACACAAAACAAACAAACAAACGAAATGCGAATAATTAATAATATTAGATATAGGTAAGGGCAAAATTACGATGTCTTCTGCTGATTGTCATTTTTGCAAATTATATTCCTCCAGTGCAGTTCAATGAAAACATTTTGAAGAACATAAACCAAAAGATGTATAAAAACTGATACAGAACAAATAACTATAGTATCTAAATAAAACAAAATCAGTTAAGGACAGAGTTTTGCAAGAGTAACATACATTTTGCTTGTTTGTGTGTAGGCGTATAAGTCTCGAATGTATAATGATTATTAAATTATTATATTACCTATATTTTGTATATAAACCTCTGTAGATGGTCTGGTTTCTGTGATATACTCCTTTTCTCTATTCCGGAAAATTGAACATGTCAGATCAAGTAAACTAAATGTAAAAACGTCACATTGTTCTGTCATTGAACAAAGCGAAGCACATTTCATAATTGAATCAAATTTTCGTGTTATTATAAATTTAGTAGACGACGTCTTATTTGTTAAAAATTCACATTTCTCGAATGTATTGTCAAAATATTTCATGTCACATTTAACAAAAATAAATGTAGACATAATAAACAAGTTGCACAGTACATATTTCATTTCGCAACCCCAAACTCTGGAGAAAGAGATTTGGAACATCCTGCTTGAACGTTTTGTACATATAATTATAAAACTTAAAATTAAAGCCTCATGATCAATACAAATTATAAATATTTATAGATACTAATTAAATGAATCAAAGTCGATGAAATCAATTTCAAGAACTTTAATTGATGAGATCCAAAATATGTACACTCTAAGGAAAATGTTATATATAGCCTCACGGGCGACTTTCTTTTGTTCTTTTTTTCCTTTTTCGTCACTAACTGAGAAAAAAATAAAATTTCTTAGGTGCAATATAATGGACGACGGGTAATGGAGTAAATGCACACGAGAAAAAAATCTCTTCAAATAAATGTTAATAACAAGCAATGGAGCAATGCTTTTATTTTTGCTCTTCAATCCGAAGTGACTATGAGGCCTTCAACAACGAGCTTTCCACATACATCATAGTAGAGCATCGGTGTGTGCAAAATTCATTGTTACAATCTGTTGAGGTCTTGGATGCAGGATCGTCAGGTCAGCAAACATGAATTTAACGTGCAGAGTGCCCTTACAATCGTACGTTTCACGACAAAAGCACTAGTGTCATAAGCTAGTGGACGATAACAACGTTTAGACAAACACATGATACACATCAAGTCGATTTAAAGAAAACTTAGCATAATAAAATAGTGAGATGTGGGCACTATAAACAGGTGTTCAAAATAACATTCGAAAATTACAAAAATAATAAATGCCAAAAAATTGAAATTATGATAGTATTTCCATATGAGAAATTCTCTCTCACGAACAATCTTTAAATTCTCTCATTTATATGCAATTAAATTTTCGATCTCATATCCCATAAATATTGACATAATATTTTTCGAAAAAATAGTCAATTCAATATCATAGCCATACTTATAATAAACTAGCAAACAAAATTTGACTTTCCATATACAACTTAGTTGTTATTAAAATACAACTGACATTTTACGATAAGAATGTGGAGTAAATGAACTTGAGATCATAACACATATGTTAACTCCAACTGCAATAATCTTAAAGAGCTTTATGGCCATTTCGGAAATTAATTGTGTATAAATAAATTGGTGTCAACCTAAATTTAATGCTGGAATATTTGTATAAAATGTGGTGCGTTCAGACTTAATGACGGAATATACAAGACAATTTATAACATAGTCGAGTACTCCCTAAAAAATAGAATTAACGCTCACTTATATTCATGAAATAAATGGAATCATCCCTTTTAGGCCCTCACTATCTTGGATTCCAATTTTCTTTGTTTACAATTAGAGATTTTGTATATTGTAAGTATAGAAACGTATAAATGTATCGACGTATGTATCTGCTGTATCTAGGATAATACCAAAGCATAGCCTGCAATCCCGATAGTCGATATTGTTTGCAACGAAAGATTCACGAAAGACATATTTTCAAGTACCGAAATATAATATTATGAAGGTCACATAATATGTGAAGCAAATTGTTTTATACAGTAACATGTCTGCTGGTTAAAATGATCGAAAATCATTATTGTAAGAAATAAATAAATAGATGAATCACATCGTTTTATACCGTCACATATCGAACACACACTTTCTATAACTGTTACATATCGAACACGCCCCTTGATTAACTATTACATACGTTTGCACGAGTCACTGTATCATGGGCTGAATGGTAAATGCCCGATGAGGTCAATTAAAAAATGAACAGATCAATATAATATATAAGTAAATAAAAGATTATTAAATAAGATTGTCATGTTGGAAAGCCTGATATTAGATAAATTGTGTATGTTGCGTTGGAAAAGGGGGAAAGACTTCTTTTCATTGTTGTTGTCTCCCCATATAGATTGATTTCAATTGACTGTGTTCTTTTTAACAACATTCAATATCAGCAAAGTATGGTAAGAATTTCCATGCATGTCACTGGATTTTTCGAGTTCCCACATCCTTCGTTCCTTCGGTATTCTATTGCTCTTGTCAACCATTTTTAACAAAAACTCAATCACAATACTCCTAAGTTGGTCCTCTTTAAATCGAATCTGCAAGTCCACACTTCTTCAAAGGTGACTGCTAGCGGGCAACATATTTTAACATTGGACCTTATTGGTAAACACTTCAAAGATCTTTTTAGAAAATACTAGTCCAATTTAACCAAACTAAGGGACCGACCATTTAACCTGAAAGGGGGGTGGGGTTATGGTTTTTTTTCTGGACAGAAATTTTTTTTC
>MJUU01012635.1:249971-308824 GCA_002080025.1 Modiolus philippinarum | reverse complement strand
TCAGTTGTATTTTCTTCTCTCAAGTATCAGTTGGTTATTCATAAAATGTATTTACTTGATATGCATAGAAAAGAAGTACAAAAAATTCGACGACCTTTCTGAAGTACAGGTTATGCGATACAGAGTCCGTATTACCTCTAATCTTATTACAAAGGCCATATTATTACTGAATAATATTGTCAACAATAAATCGAAAAAAAAAAGAACGCGTAATCGAAAATGCTTACTTATATATATCAGACAGCTATGTTGTCGGATCAGTAATACCTGTTTTAATTTTGGTCAGATACATCCGATACGATACGTAAGATGCGTACGTATCCAGATACTTGAAATATGCAAATGCTCTATTAGGAGGTAAAACCTAATACGATACTTTAAAGGTGTATCACTATATTTGTTTACGTTGTTATAAATATGATGCGTTTTCTTGGATTTCTCTATTTTCATAATGAGTGTTGACAAAATAAAATTTTTTCAAACCTGAAATTCAACATGGTTAAAATAAATTTGAATTTAGAAAAACTTACATCTTTTCTCTCATTTTTAAACTTTGAAATATTTAACAGATCTTCATAACATTAAGTTAGGAATACTAGTGTTTTAAGAGCAAAAGTACAATTAATCTGTATAAATGTTTTTTGAATGGATATTCTTTTTCTTATTCTTGGGGAATTGGGACACATATTTAAAAAAAATACAATTAGAAATATAAAAAATCTGACGAAGTTAAGATGATCAGCATCGCACGATGTATTTACCATGCAATTTTGGAAGAAAATCCGAAACCCCGTGTTGGAGTTATAGCCCTTTTCTCAGATTTTTTTTATTATTATTTGCTTTTTATTTTAAAAACCATAGGAGATAACGATTTTGTTGTGTAACAAAAATCTTCAACTTGTCAAAAGCTACCTGTTTTTTGAAGAATATCTGATGAACCATTTAATTGTTCATCTCATGTTAAAATGTTAAAACTATCTGAGATAGAAGTTCAATGTAAATAACAAAATTTGTCACTTTTTTAATTAAGGAGTACAATTTCTGCATATGTCCTGCAGGTTGGCATCGCATCAAAGATGGCCACCCCTGGGGAATATAGTGTAACATAGGACCTCATACGAAAATGTCGTAATTGTTAATTCTTGAAAACCGTTTCATACATCAAGTTCGTATTAACTAGACATGGTAATATGAAAGTCTTTATACAAATGTATGATTTTAGTACGGATCATAAATCCAAAATGGCCGCTCCAGCAGAGCATATTTTAACCGTTAATCTTATAGAAAATGGTAGAAATTGCAGTTTCTTGAAAACTGTTTCATGTATCAACTTGATATTAACAAGGCATGGAAACATGATGGCTATTTACCAAATTCAATATATCTAAATCAACCAGAAAAACCAAAATGGCTGCCACCGGATATAACAATTTAACACAACTCTATGGGAAAGTTGTAAATTGTTTATTCTTGAAAACGGTTTCGTACATTTAATTGATATTAATATGAAATTTTAACAGGACAGTAAATTACCAGATGCATGATTTTACTATCATTTGAATGTGACCTCACATTTATCATTTATTTCTCTGGAGCCCCTGATTTTATTTAATATGTTTTTTTTCGCTATGTTTCGAAAAACGTCCTCTTGCTTTAGTATTGCCTATTTTTTTTCACATTGCATTTGATTTTTGATAATAACTTTCATTTAGGGTTAAATGAAGAGAAAAAATTATCAAATTAAATTAATGACAAATATATCATTGTAAAGTACAATAAAATTGAATAAGAAATAAATATGTAACAAAATTCTGTAAGATTTTTTGTTGGTATCTGTTTGTTTTTTTTTATCATCTACACTAGTAACAGCAAAGGACAGTAAATATACATGCAAATCAAAAGTCAAGCCAACCTTTCATCATCTTTTGCAAATTTGAAGACACATTTCAAGAAGATCAAATTGGTTATTTGTTCTCTATCAGTTTTTAAACATCTTTGAGTTTATGGTCTTCCAAACGTTTAGATTTTATCTGCACTGAAGAGACATAAGTTGTGGAAATGCGCATATGCAGAAAATAAATTCGCAGTAACTTCGGTATTTAGTTATTAAGTTACAAAGTGTTACATATGAAGCTCCCTATGACATTTTGATATATCATCTTTTTAAGCATTCCATTTGGGTTCAATGTATTTTGAGAATTCAAGAAACTAAAAGCTGGATTTCTTGTAAAGAAATTCACTTCTCAAGTTTATAATATCATGTTTTAAAAAAAATGACATTTTTATTTATTAACACGTTGATCCTATACAATTTAAAGAACAAATATTGAAACATCAGCTTGTACGCTTAAGAAAAATAATCGCATAAAATTGACGGTAAATCTAAGTTCTCTGAACAATTCATTTACTTTACATAAGTGCAATAAACTTTTCAAATGCCAGGGAAATATAATGATGTTCTGTGTTGGATTGTGTTTCCCTGATACAGTCGAATGTTCTACGGATTTCCTTACTTGTCTCTCCCTTTGATCGATTCGGACTTTTATTGTCACTTTTATTTGTTCGTTCAGTATTCTGTCGCCAGTCTTTCATACGGATTGTATTGGTCACGTTTTGTAATTTTGCCAGATTTGAAGACCCCCCTCCCTGCCATATTTTTTGCCAACGAACTTCCTCATTAGTGTTTGCTAAATACATTTTTTAAACTTTAAAGCATTCTGGTAGAATTTCATGTTATCCTATTTATTTTGTCAAATTGTACATGGAAAACATCCCTTGTGTTAAACATTTAAAAAATTCAGAGCTGTTAAGTTTCTCGCCAAATTTGTAATAACTGCTATCTCAAAATGGAGATAAACAATCTTGTTTTCTTTTTTTTTACTTCTGCAGTTTTCTATATATATAGCTATCAAAAAGCATAACATTTAACTGAAATTATATTCATTTTTAGTTGACCAGCAAACATTCTTTAGTGATATTTCTTTTCATTCTTGAATTTTTTGCGTTATCCAAATGTGATATCATATGAAATAATGAACTCACTGAAAATAAAAAATCTATCGGTACTTGTCAGTTTGGTAATAAACACTAGATCTACTGAAAAAAAATGTCTTCACATTTGTGAAAAAGAAACATCGGAACGATCATCAAATCATGAAAACATCTGTACTGACAACTGCAAAAAATGTTGAACACAACCTTGATGCTCAAATTTTTCGGAGAGCAATTTTGCGCTTTTGACAAAATCGCTGAACAAGCTACAGACAGTCACAACAACAGAAGAAAATATATGCCGGAGAAATTGAAATATGACTGCTCAGAAACGACAAGTTAAGTATTGGATATCGAAATCCTTACTATTGCTATAAATTGAAACTGTTAAAATATGTGCATAAACAGTTAATGGTTTTTTGTCAGCCGGAATTCTGTGTTTCAAAAAATCTAAATGTCGTTATCATCTCTTATTTTTTTTTTAACTGGACATATTTCATCTATAGCCTTGTAAGTATTGTTAGGATGAAGAAAAACTATAAACCAATTGAACTCTAATTCCAATTACAAGATGATAACTTTTAATTGTTTTTGTTACTAACAATCTAATTCCATCTACATTTAGGAAATCTATTACACAAAACTGCACTGAATACAATATATTTGCAATATATTGAAGAAGTTAAAACCAAAGTGAAGCAGAAAAACTGTTTCTTCAGATTCGCCACTTACCTTTACCAAGAGTCATCACTAATCTTTATCATACTAAAATTACCAAACCGAATTTGCAAGAGCAAAATTCAAGGGGCAAAAACACAAAACATGTGCTTAATCAACAGAGAAATGCTCAAAAGCAATAGTAAAGGCATTTCAAAAGTAATGGTAGGTTCAGCTGGTTTTATAAATTCAATTAAATCAATGGAGAATGCCCGTTCCAAGTCGGGAATATGACGGCTTGCCAAAAATGTTCTCTGTTGGATTGTGTTTCCCTGCTTCTGTCGTATGCTATACGGATTTTCCTTACTGGTCTCTCCCTTTGATCGATTCGGACTTCTGTTGTCACTTTTATTTAAAGCTGATGACCCGATATACAAGAAGAAAAATCTGGTTCTCTGGATGATTTTGATATACGACACGTCTACCCCGTCGTGACTTTCACATTCTTATTGCTGTTATTAGGATAAGAAATATCTCGTAGATCTTTTGAATCACTACCATTTTACACGGTAAACATAGCATAAAATCAAATTTGACATTCCAGATAAACAGCTTTTTTAGCATTCACCAATGATATAGATTAATAACAAATAAATCACTCAGATACGAAGAGCAGTTGTCACCCACTTACCTTTTTGCAAATAAAATATTATAACTGAAAGTGGAAGTCACATCATCCCACTTAAAAGAATGTTGTTTCCACATTCTTATCGCTCCTGTATTATGATATGGTTCTAATAGCGCCCAGTCAACGTATGATATACTTTAAGGTAGAAAGATCTTGTTTGATGCCTACATGAAGGCGTGCGTGAATTTTATGACACCTATCCAGGTATCTAAAATGCAAAAATAACAACAACAAAAAAAGATTCCAAAACGAAAACTTCTAATTATCCTATTCTTTTAAATCAATTTGCAAGCAGGACAGAAATCTGGAAACAAAACATCAAGTTATACAGTGATAAAAAAAGCCGAGGCCGCAAGAATACGATCTAGAGCTAATTGGTATGAAAAAGGGGAAAAATCAACAAAATACTTTTTTAATCTAGAGAAAAAAACGGGCGTTTGAGAAACTTTGGACGAGGGTGAAAACATCGAATGGACAATATAAGGAGGATATTGGGTCTATTTTAGGGGAACAAAGGGATTATTTTTAAAAATTATTTACATCAGGGGGATGGGATAGGGACGCCGCGGAAGAGCTGTTGCAAAATATAGAAAACCGTGTAAGTGAAGGGGATAAGAATTTATGTGACCAAGAAATAACGATGGAAGAACTGACCAAAGCTGTAAAAAAACTTAAAGAAGAAAAATAGCCCGGGGAGGACGGAATAGTTAGTGAATTTTATAAATTGTATTGGTATCTTATTGGAGATGTTTTTACGTCTGTGGTAAGAGAAGTTTTTAATAATAATACACTTTGTAGTTCACAATATATTGGAGTAATTACGCTTCTTTTTAAATCGGGGGAACGGGAAGATATTAAAAATTGGCGACCAATTACTCTACTGAATTCAGATTATAAAATTATTTCAAAAGTGTTAGCTGAAAGATTAAAATGTGTATTGCCGAATATAATAGATACGGACCAGAAGGGATTTGTCAAGGGTAGAAACATATTTCAGGGTAATAGATTGCTCCAAGACATTATACTGACATGGAAGACGAAGAGGGAGCAATTATTTTTCTTGATCAGCAAAACGCTTTCGATAGGGTTGAATGGGGATGGGTGAATTTATGTCTAAAAAATTTTGGATTTGGAGATAAATTCATAGGATGGGTAAATATGCTTTTTAAGAATTCCAAAACCTGTGTTCAGACAAATGGATTTATTTAAAACTTGTAAGTCTTTCTCGATCAATCCGACAGGGGTGTCCAATTGCACCGATGTTGTGCATACTGCAAAAATGAAAACATCGAATGGTACTTGTCATTTTTGTGGAGAAAGGGAAACTTTATTGCACCTTTTTGTAAAATGTAAATTAATTGATGAAGTTTGGTCTGATATTTTTCAAAAATTCAACACAGTCTGCGATAGCAGAGAACTTGATTATTTTCAAAAATCTGATAAGTTTTTAATTTTTGGAACAAGCATCCTGGACAAAAAAATTGATACAGATTTATTAATTATTGACACGATATTGGTAACAGTAAAATGGGCAATTTGGAAATGTAGAAATATTGTTATATATCAAAGGAAACTAATCGCAAAAACGTCTATTATCAGTATGGCAGAAACTGAATTTCAATTTGTTATTAGCCATATGGGACAGAGGTCTGTTAACCAAATATTTTTCGATTACAATCGTTTATTTCTTACATAAAAACACTAATCTGTTGCGAATTTCATTACTTCAAATACATAAATATATATAATCTTTGTATTAAATCATTTATGTCTCTTAAACTGTGTTATTTACAATATATCTAAATATTTTATTACCTTGACTGGATCAATGAACATCTTTCGTCTTTTTATGTGACGACACACGATTAAGTATTTCACGGGATATCCGCGCACAGGTGTAGGGCGAGTTGAGGAAGGTATTATATAGCTAAATTCAAAAGTTGTTATTAATGTTATTACTAATATCAATGTAATGTAGTAGTAAATTGGTGAAATGTAATTATGAAATGTTTATCTTGAATCTTATTTTAATTTTCTTCAAAAGGGTGCCTCTCATTTTTTTTCCCTGGCAATGAGAGTTTGTATAAACAGGGGCCCCTAGGTATGCTTATCCCTGGGCTACCTAGGGTTCAATGTAGCAGGATGTTGTTGAATAAAATATGTAAAGGTTAAAAAAAAAGAAAAAAAAAAGTTATACAGGAAATAGATGAAAAACACCATGATATTAGTTTTTTTATATTGAAGCACCCATTTTTAAAAATGCATGCACGCATGAAAATTAGATAGTATTTTAACATTAGCTATCAATTAACATACTAAGTTTTGATTAAATCTACACTGATGAGACATAAGTTGTCGAAATGCGCATATGCAGAATCTAAATTCACAGTAACGTCGATATTTTGTTATTAGTAATGAAATATGGTGTAATTCTTAAAGAAAATGATATTACACTGGAAAAAGATTCTACTTAAGACGAATCGTTAAGAAAACAAATGAAAATAAGTTTCTGATATAACAGAATCACAAAACAGACCAACCTTTAAGAAATGCTTGTGAACACAAATTACTAAAACAAAATAATGGTTTTCATCTACTTGGAATTAAGTCGCATAAATCAGTCAAACAATGTTGATTTTTAAACATCAAGACAAAATCTAATTACTTTAATGACATAAAAAGATTACAAAAAAATGAAAACTTTTTGATTTTTACACGTATTTACGTAAATCACATTAATGTATTTAAAGCACTAGCTTTTGCAAAAGACTCAAGTAAGTCTACAAAAGAAAACTAAAATTTAAAATGCAAGAACCTAATAAAGAAAATTGAAATTGTTTTTCAATTCTGCATTAATTACTGCCATGTTCGATATGATTTAAAAATGTCGTCTGAAGAAAAATTAAAAGAAGAAGAAGTACACGTGTAAATGGTTTATATCAATAAAATTTATTAAATGAGCTCGCTGAATAACCAAAAGAAGAATATATTAAAGAATATTGCAATCGTAATGTGATTCATATCTGGCAGTAGAATAACATCATTGTTTTTGAACAAGCACCTAAATATCACATTAACACGCACCCAAATATCACATTAACAAGCACCTAAATATCACATTAACAAGCACCTAAATATCACATTTTCAGGCTCCTATCAGTTTTCGGTAAAAGATATGTTATAAAATTGCTAGAAACTGCGATCTAAGGTCACCTGTTTTTAATATTCTTCAATACTTTTGTTTCTATGCAATTATTATATTTACTTATGCAAATTTTGTCCTACTCATGTTTCAATGGGCTAGTTGATTTTAATTAACCAGTGTAATTCTTGAAAAAAATTGACTCGAAATTGTAAAGAATGTATAAAATTCAAGTGATATTGATCGAATAGCTGATGATTTGCAACACACAAATAATGTTCATAATTGTTGAATGCGAATGATAAAAAGACACAGATGAAAGTGCAATTAGCTATTTCGACAACTTATGTCTCTTCCATTCTGGAGACCACCAACGGAGAGATTTTAAACCCTGACGGACAAAGTAGTACCAATTAAATGGTTTAAATGAAACGCAAAATTCACCGAAGAACATTAATTTAAACAAAAGCGATATCAATTAGTTTAAAGCATTCGAATGTCGCAAGCTTCCAAATGAGACCAGTTTTTGGGTCACCACCGCAGTCGTGATTACTGGCTTGATGAATAACTGTGATGACTAACAGTCCACCAGCAGAGACATTGTGGAACATTGGTTATAAAATACAAAATACCGCAGTGAATGTAAACTAAGTGTCTGCACATGGACATTTTGAAAACTTATATGTCTGCATTATGGTTCAAGTACCGCAGTGAATGTAAACTAAATGTCTGCACATCGTCATGTCGAAAACTTATATGTCTGCATTGTGGTTCAAGTCAAAATATTTTCAAGACCACAAACCTAAAGATTTGTAAAAACTGTCAGAGAAAGAATAACCCAAAGCGAGTCTAAATGAAAACCAGTAAAGGACAAAGCAATGCACCACGAACACACACACATCCCCGGGCGAGAGATGTATGCTCTCTATATATTTCAGTTATGGTGTACTTGTTCGTGAGAGAATTTCTCATATGGATATACTATCATACTTTCAAATTTTGACATTTATTTTTGCAATGTCCTACTGTAATTCTGACTACCTGTTACAAATGCCCACATCTCACTATTTAATAATGCCAAGTTTTCTTACAATTGACTTGATGAGTGCCCTGTGTTTGTCTATATGTTGTACTCGTCAACTAGCTTAAGACACGGATGTCGGGAAACGGATGACAGTGATTGTCAGAGCACTTTGCCAGTTTAATTAATGTTTGTCGACAACCCCGTATCCATGACCAGGAAAGACATGGATGTGGCTTTGTTAGAGAATTAGCAAAGAATTCCGCTTAAACCGGTGCTAGGGCCGTCTTGAACTAACTATGAGGTATGAACAAAGCTCATTGTTGAAGGCCTCATGGTGACTTCCAGATGAAGAACAACAATAAAAGCGTTGTTCCTTTGCTTGTTTTACCATGTACATTTACTCCATATCCTTTTATTCGCCAATTGTTTAATTAGAAGCAAAATTTTCTACACTTTTAATATTGGAAGTTTAAGAAAAAGTTTTGAGAAAAGCACATAAGTACTGACATATCCTCTAGGACTAATAGTCAACCAGCAGAGGCATGGACCAAGTGTTAGTAAATACATAAATTCCGATGTTACATTAAATAACTGTATGGTGAAAAAAATGTTTTTCGTGCACCAATTGAATTATAATTTACTTTCTTAGGGCTGTCTTTAAGCTTTAATAAACAAATGTAGAGCAGAATTTGTACCGTTTTAGAAACAAAATACTTTTAAAAAATGGCTTTACATTTTTGTCATATTTGTTATTTGTTCTCTATCAGTTTTAACTATCTTTGAGCTTATGGTCTCCTAAACATATTGATTTTATCTGCAATGAAGAGACATACATTGTCGAAATGCGCATATGCAGAATTTAAATTCACAGTAACTTCGGTATTCAGTCATTTGTTACCACTGGGTCGATGCCACTGCTGGTTGACTGTTAGTCCCCGAGGGTACTCACCAGCCAAGTAGTCAGTACTTCGGTGCTGTTGTCGAAATGTGCATATGCAGAAACTAAGTTCACAATACTTCGGCATTTAATTATTCATTGTGGTGTTTATCATACTGCACATTAATTCATATCATTTATAGTACGTTTGATAAATAACCACCATATACAATCACCACCATACATAGGGGGAGGATTTGAATCCAAGAAAACGAGTTGAACCCCACCGCAATATTTGCGCCTGTCCCAACTCAGGAATATTTTGGTGATTGGCTTGTCCGTGTCTTCTTATAAAATTTTTGTTTCTTGAAATTTGCGTTATTGGATGTAGTTTGTTTCCATTGATTTATTCACTTCTCTACCTTTTTGGGGCCATTTAGGGCTTGCGATATGGTGTGCAGTTCCTCTCTGTGTTGAAGACCGTACGGTGACCCCTAGATGCTTTGTTTTGGATCGTTTTAACCTGAATATGGGATGTTGTCTCCTTGACATTTACCCCCATTTCCTTTCTTTTTCATATGTATTAAATACCATTTTATTTAATGCAATTATAAGCTATCAATTTGCAAATATCAGTCTTCCGCTTTTTTTAAATCAAAAACAAACCGAAAATACAAAAGTTCTTACTGACGTATTGATATTTTGCATGGGAAAAACAAAATTGACAGCTCTTCATATTACATGCTAACTATTAAAACCGATATTGACTGACGCGATAATATTCCACCTAAATTCCACTTGCATGGGCAAAACCTCATATTTGAACACTTATCTTAAATATTTTCTGCACTGATGAGACATAAGTTGCCGAAATGCGCATATGCAGAAAACAAATTAATAGTAACTTCGGTATTTTTGTTATTCTATCAGGTTTTACACATTTCGGTATATGGATTTCCAAATATTTTTAATTGTTCTACACTGAAGAGACATAAGTTGTCGAAATGCGCATATGCGGAAGCTCAATCAACAATAACTTCGGTATTTTGTTATTTATATCTATAGAAAAATAGGAGTGTATAAGATATGTAATTAAACATTAATGCAAAGTATTTATGTATTCAATTCGAAGTATTCTTTCCGTTGTGGCATTCTTGAAACAAGACAAGTTATTTTATACATGCTTTATAATGAATTGATATTGTGGCTTTTAAAGTAAGTGACAACCGAACCGTCAGTCAAAGAACGAACAATCCATGGACAAAGGCAACATCGGAAACACTAAGAAACAAGGACAATGACAAAATGATAAAACTTTTTTGTTCTTAGATAAAATAAATTGAAGGACCAACAACTATAGACCAAGTGCGAATCGACGAAATCATTATGATAGTCAAAACAATATATGCGATTGTTGAAAAAGTCATTATTACTGTCGTAAACATTATTGATTTTATAACAGTAATAATTCCTTTATAGGAATCGCATCTATTGTTTAGACACTTATAATAATCCCATCGATTCGCACTTGGTCGAGAGTGAACAATATCTATGTGCAAAAATATCTTTTTAACGGAAAAAAGAGAATATCACATGCAAGTGTTGATGATAAAAAAATACCGAGTTGAGAGCCGAAATTCTAAGGACATCTAGACAAAGCAGTTGCAAAACCACCGGCAAATTTTCAACCTCAACGGTCCTGACTTAATACATTTTTTTTTTCAATAAACATTCTTCCAAAAGTCCAATTCCGGAACGTTTCGGCTATTAGAATGGCGGGTCAAAGAGGTCAAACGGGGTTGCTGGTGGGGAATTAATTTCCGAAATGGCCATAAAGCTCATTAAAATTATACTGGCCGGCGACCCATTCTCGCCACATACCAATTCTCGCCACATCCGTGATCCGCGAAATTGCACGCGCATTTTGACGTGAATTTTTTTACAGACGACTGATGATGCAATATTAAGCTGTCATAGCAAAAATTGTGTGAAAGTGTAAAAAAATAACAAAATTATAAGGTAAAACCTAAAGTAACCTCAGATATTGCGGGTTAATCCACGTGGGGATCACGCCTGTGCAGAAACTAAAAATAGCATAAGCACATGGCAATGATATTATTTTGCCTGAACGACCAACCTTTCGATAACACCATAATTTCAAAATATTTGATGTCTTTTACTATGAATATAACTCCAGTATAATGAATGAACACATTACTAATAATATTAACAATCACCAGTTCCCCCTTTCGCTGATTTCTCCTCTTGTCCTTTCACTTCTATTCCAACCTTGAAAGATCATGACGGACGTTCTAAGTGTTTATATCACGTGACAAATACACCACAGGGATCCTTTGTTGGTTTACCTTATTTTTGTAACCAAAAGAACCAATAACAGCATCAAAAAATATATAAATTCAAGTAATTATAATGAATAAAATGGTCATTTTTTTACTTGAAGTCCATGCTGTAAATATAACATAACGGTGCAGCATAATATATTTACATAAAACAGAAGACCTCAATATGAGTGATACAAGAGAGATAACTCAAACTGTTCAATTCCCATTATATAGCATTTACCTCCCTTTGGCCACATATTTAATATTTCATACAACTGACAGCATAAAAAACATTTGTTGCTTCTTTGTATTAAGATTATATACATACACACCTTATAAGTACATGTTTTTAATTATACACAATAAAATGCAATGTTATATGGAAACTGAAAATACATGTAATTGAAAATAACTACTCACAGATGGCCTTGTCTTATGTATAAATAAATACCGATGTATAAAAGAAACAAATTTATAATTGTATACTTAAAAGTTATTATTTTTTTTGTGAAATGAAAATGAAATTTATTTGAGGGTATATGATCCTGGCATTTTGAATATCAAGCAAAATTTTTCAGATAGCATTTTATCCATGTTTATCCCCTGCCCATTTTTTTCAATAAAGGTTCTTGTTTTGTTTTCTATCAAAACATCAAACTTTTTGGAAGATTAAATTATTTCAAATGTCATGGTTCATATCTCCTAAATAAATTCAAATATCCCAAGACAGACCCTTATGATTCCCCTCAATTTCAGTAATGTCAAAAAGATATAGTAAAGTTGCCAGGAATTATGATGAAAATGATATGGTTAATGCACTGACTGCTGTAACAGAGCAAAATCTTCCAATTGCTAGGGTAGCCACGGATAACAATATTCCAAGAAAAACTTTGGATGACCACGTAAAAGGGAAAATACGCAATAAAAATCCTGGTCAACAAAATCAATTATTAGAGGAAGAAGAGAATGCAATTGTCAATTATATTAAATATATATGGCTGAAAGAGGTTTTCCCTTCACTAGAAATATTGCCAGATCATATGTGATTGCAACTGTGAAAAAGAGTGGAAGGTTAACAAATCTAAATCTGGATAGGGGGCCTAGTGACAAATGGTTCCAGAATTTCTTTATGAGACATCCAGAGCTAACTCAGAGGGAAGCTGAGACACAGGATAGAGGGAGAAATAGGATGTCAAACCAGAAGGTTATGGATGGTTATTTTGAGCTACTAAAGAAAACATTAGTAGAAAACAAAATTTCAGCAGAACAAATATTCAACTGTGAAGAGACCGCATGGAGTGGGAAAGATAAGTCTAAGGTTAAAGTAATTGGGGTCAAAAGGCGGCATAGTTACCAACAGTCTGTATCATCCAGTGGCCATATTACAGCACATCTTTGTATTTGCGCCGATGGAAGGATGTTGCCTACTTTTATGATATTTGAAGGAAGTCTTCCCCATGTAGCATACAAAGAAGGTGTTCCAGACAACTGGCTCTTTGGATCTTCCCCTAGTGGTTATTTGGATACAGAGTTGTTTCTAACCTGGTTCAAGAGGTATTCATAAAAGAAGATTTAAGCCATTTTGATGGGCTATATTATGGTGTACCGATGTCTGAAGAAACTGGCAAGGCTCATTCTCATTCACATTGCCAACTAGAAGTTGAAATCAATTGATGGTGATAACCTTTATTTAGGGCTTGCTATATGGTGTGAGGTTCCTCACTGTGTTGAAGACCGTACGGTGATCCCTAGATGCTTTATTTTGGGTCGTTTTAACCTGGATATGGGATGTTGTCTCCTTGACATTTACCCCATTTCCTTTCTTTTTCATATTGATATCCCTTAACCATATGCTATCGAAATGAATAACTAAATACCGAAGTTACTGTGAATTTTTTTTTGCATAAGAGCATTTCGACAACTTATGTCTCTTCAGTGCAGATAAAATCTAAACGTTTGGAAGACCATAAACTCAAAGATGTTATCTTTAAGCATCTTTAGTATAAATAGTGGTATTTTTCTGTCATGTCANCCCCCAAAGTGAAAGGCGTATCATGTTCTAAAGGCGTAGTTTATTAATAAGAAATGTAGATTATGTAGAAATACATTTGTACTTAAAAATACAGTTACTTTTGATGTAAATATAGCCTTAATAAAGAAAATTCGGACACAATGAAATTGAACAGGAGCGGCATGGCTGTAAAAGTGTGACGCCCTACCACTGGCACATAATATTGAGTGTTCTGGAAGGGTAACCATGATCTGCCCTCCAAGTAGCAAATGTAAACTTCCTATTATAAAAATACAACTACTGCAAGAGAAATGTACTGATTGAATGTTGCCGTAAATGCATCTAATAAAGGCGGTTTATTTACAAGTAATTAATTTCAGTTGAAAATGTTGAATTCTTCTTATCAATTTTTGGAGAAACTAATACAAATTGAAGGCGCATTATTGTGTATAGTTGTCAGAATTTTATCAATATTAATAATGGATAACCATGACTCACACATCAACACAGAGCTGATTGATACCGCTATTGAAAATCAAATAGAACTTCTTGGCCTTCCTCCTCACACCACTCATATACTGCAACCCTTGGATGTAACATCAATGGACCACTTAAAGCAAAGGTATTATCCACAGCAGTAAGTCTTGGACACATAAACAAACATCAAACAGTAAATAAAGCAAAGTTTTCAGTTGTGCTCTCACATGCTGTTGATACCTTCTGTTCACCAGCACGCATAAAGGAATCATTCAGGAAGACCGGGATCTCTCCACTGAACCCAGATGCCATTGATAAGACTCAGCTTGTCCCTACACACAACATCCAGTCATCTTCATCACTTCCTACTTGTTCTATCTCTTCTACTTCAACCACAACATCGACAGCTTCTTTGCCATCGTCTAGCACTGCAGAGCTTTCATCTTCATCATCTTCATCAAGTCTTTGTGTAACTTGCGGTATTTTTCTGCCGGTACCATGCAAACCTTTAATAACTAGACGAAAGTTAGTTACAGATGCAAGAGTCCTGAACAGTGCAGAGTTTTAAGAACAGTTAAGGTCTAAAGCAGCTGATGACAAGAGAAAGAAGGAAGAAATTGCAAATAGGAAGAGAGAAAGGGAAGAAAAGAAACAACAGAGGGAGGAAGAGAAGGCAAAAAAGGCCAAGAAGGGAAAACAACAGAAGCAGAAAAAACAGCAGAAACAGAAAACCACCAAGAGAAAAGACATATACTTATGTAAAATTTGCAACTTGCCAGACCCAGATGGTACAGATGAGGCAAACACTCCATGGGTACAGTGTGACGTCTGTGATAGATGGTATCATAGGGACTGTGTTGGCATAACAGAGGGGGAATTGGAGAATGAAGACCTAGAATTTAAATGCCAGACTTGCGCTGAGATCACTGAAAAAAAGAATTGAAATAATTTAATGTTCTGATTTGTTAAAACTTTTGTTGACTTTTGAACCTTGTTAATTGATATGTTTGTGTTAATTGTTTTGTTAATTTCTAAATTGCCGGAAGGATGAAGTTCAACTCCACTGATAGTAATAATAAATATATGCCGTATTCATCACCCAAGGATCATTATAAAAAATCAGGTTTGTCTAATTGTTGTGTTTTACTTACAAGTTTTTATTTTTATTTTGTTTCTATCTAGTTTCTAATTTAATTTCATTGAATTCCTTCAAGACATTGTTGTTTGATCTCTCAAAAACAGGTTTTTCAATCGATTTAGTAATCAAATTACAAATTGCTAACTAAAAGAAACAATAGTTAATCCTAAGACTGAGTTAATATCCCGAAATTAAAATACCTTTGTAAGTTTATTAATGTCGATGACTGCTAATGGAAAATGTAACTGCATCATTAAAAACTAAACTTAGAAACTATTAATGAATTAAAGTATTTCATATAATCAAAATGATATGACAAGTCATTTTTTTAATTCATGAAAAGAAATATGTATATCGATTTTTAGATAGGTCATTTTGTGTTTCAGCTTATAATATTATTATAAATGTATTGCAATCAACATGTTCTGTCTGGGTAAATTAAAGATAAAAGCATGTTCACTTCTTAATTTAAATATAAAGAAAAACAGAAATTTCAGCAGTCGAAATGATTTAGAATAAAAAAAACTCTCCAAGGCAGTAAAAGAAAAGGGCGGGAAAGTGTATACTACGGAACGGGCACCTTGCAATTTGTAGATGTATTCTATTATATAGCGAATATAGGCCAATTATCGAACAAAAACATTATTAATCATTATGAATTGTTAATATGTAAAGAAAACTGATCTTATTGTACATTTTAAATACTTTCTCCATACAAATTAAAAGTTTGCCGTAGCGGAAAGGAAATAATTTAAAATCAGTATTGACCACGCATTTACTTAGCATGTTTAGAGTTCTTATTTGAATGCCGTATTTATTATTTAGTTCCATAAAATTGTTGTAGTCATATACTAAAACAACAACAAATTATATTATAAGACTTCAAAACAATCAAATTATCCGGTAAAAAGATGATTTTCGTGTTTTTAAACATGTGGCGAGAATGGGTACTGTGCTGTCCGCTACGTAGGTCAATGTAAACAAATAAATAAACGCTCCCGATTCCACGCATGCGCAGATACCGGTAAACCATTTTGGTCGAAAGTGTGTCAATAACCGCTTATAACAACAATGAGGTAAACTTGGGGATATCATGCTCGAAAAAGATATCACCGTGATAAACTTTAAAAAGTGGCGAGAATGGGTCGCCAGCCAGTATCAGTGGAAGTCAACATATGTGTTATGGTAACATGTTCATTTACTCCTTATCTTTTCATAAAAATATTAAAGACTAAAGAACCAATGTTAATTATAACTCAAACGAGAAAAAATACGAATATATGTGTGATATTTTTAACTATGAACATATACTGACCTTCGTTTACCGTATTTTGAACAAGTGGAATTAAAAAGTCTTTTTCGTCTTGATCATTGACATTGGTAAAGTATCCGCCCATTTCGTCACAACAATAATCCTGCAATAATGCTTAATCTTTTATACGGGAAGGGACAGTTTTATAGGTTTATAGCTGATATTTTTGTACCATTCGTATTTGCTAAATTTGAGTTCGTGTATTTTATAATTTTTTAACTTAACAAAATATGCTTAAATAAAGTTTGAGAGCTTCCATTACGTAAGACTTTTATTCGACTAGTCATCCACATTTCTGTCCAAAAATTAGTCGTAAGCATACATTGCACGAAAAGTTTAGTAATATTTTGCACTTAATTATCTTTGTTATTTCTTTATACTACATTTCACTGAGTGTGAAACATAAATTAAATCGTACTTAAATGCATTACAAAAACAGGAAAACAGCAAACACCCAAAATGGCCAGGAACTACAATCACATGCCACAATTTACAAGCAAACTTCACCAGAAAAACAATAATGAAACAAGAGACAAACATAAATAACGATAGCAACTTTTATTTATCATCTTTAATTTTAAAGATAGTGAATTTCCTTTAATGTCAAACTGAATTCTTGTTTGATAAATATGATAAAAAAATTTCCTTGTTAAGTTGATTGACGTTACGTGTTTGTGTGTAACAAGGCGGAAACGATAACGTAAACTAGCAAAAATTTACCATTTGCAAGTGAGTTGTAACAACCATACTATTTCAGCTAAAAAGTTATGAAATATTTCGGGTAAAGATATAAACAAATTTTTGTCAGGAGAATCAATTGTTGAAATATGTAACAAAAGGTAAATGCAAGACTGAGCATGCGCGATGTGTTTCGGTAGAATCTAAAAAAAAATGCTATATCTTGCATTAAGTGCAATTTCACTTCGGCTATGCTTGTTAAGCGTGGTACTGTTGTCTGGTAAAAATTTAAGAAGTAAATTGCAAGTTTTCCAAAACAAAGCAGTAGGAATAATATTTATTAAAGGTATAGGAAATAAAACTTAATAGAGTTAAACAGGTGAGATCAAGTGAATATAATTTCTTTATAATATCTGCTAAAGGGCAACATACTTTAACATTTTATCATAATGCTATAAAAGACTGGAAGATGTTGCCAAATAATTGAAAAAAAAAAATAAAAATAATCATTTTTTTAAATCGGGGTTAAAAATATTCTCTCCAATAAAGAAAACAACAGTTTTACAAATGTATAATTTTTTTTATTGAACATTAAGTCGCATTTTGAAAGTTAATATATTTTTAATGGGCCTATGATTGGCTTATTTAAATTTTATTGTTTTATTTCCTAAAACAACCCGAAACTTATGAAGTCTTATTTGTTTTATATGATGACTTAAGATCTTGATGTTTGAAGAATGTCACAAAATAAACTCCATTGGAAATAAGCCACATGGCTGAATTGGCTATCCAGGCAATATATCAACATATTTTTAAAAATATTTTATTGTTATGTTCATATATCCTTGCAGTATATTGTTATTAAATATTGTTTTATTGTTGTCATTTATAATGTTGTTATTTGATTAAATGAATCTATCTTTAAATAAAATATGCAGAGAGTTACATTAAAATGTACTTTTTGTTATCAAACACTTAATTAGTTCTAATTGTAACTGTAAAACGACCCCGATAATTGTCGTTAGATGAACAGACGAAAAAAAATATTTACCACTGCATCCTTCCATTTTTTAAGAGTGTCAGACACAAAATAGCAACTTCCACTTTGTCCATAATGATGCCAGTTCTGCGGACATACAGTCCCTATAAAAGTTGAAGAGCATTCAGATACATTTTTTCCTCTATCTTTCAATTTTAGATAAAATTTACTAATAAAAGAGATGTTATAGAAAAGGGGACTTATTATGTAAAAACTAATGATCACAGAAAATATAGGAGTGTATGAACACATTTTTGACATTTTATATTGCGTCTCCCTGTAGAACACCACTTTTTTTTTCTGGACAGTCTTGTTACAACAAACAAGCTGTTGATATTTTGTGTTTTGTTTTCAAATATTGATTTATATTCCTGCATTAGGTTGTCAAAAAGGAAGAAAAAATAAAATAAAACTTTGGTCCAAATGCAGGTCGTGTGAAACAATTTGAATTTGAATAATTTAAAACTGATGCATAGAAGGTTTGTAAAGTTGCTAATCAATTTAACAAATGGATAAAAGTTCGCGTAGCATGTGTCTTTGTGATTGAAACCTTTTTATATTCTTGTTGGTATTATTTTTTAGAATAAATTATTAAAATCCTTAATTAGTCAATTGTCTTAAAGTATACGTAATAAAGTTTTCAAAACAATTATATTGATAATTATTCAAGTTTGAAGCAGCAATGATTAATTAAAATTTTTCTTAAACATCATTTAGTTCCATAACTCTCGCGAGAAAATGTTCTCTTGTGAAAATTAATTCATACTTGATACCATTGTCAGGGAATATATAATATGTTAATATTCAATTACAACATATTCTTTATTAAAATTTGACAGTAAACTGAAATAAATGATATTCTTTGTTGAACAGGAATGCCATAACAATAATGACCAATTTTCTATACGGTTTTGATGGATAACAAAATACCGAAGTTACTGTGAATTTTGTTTCTGCATATGCACATTTCGACAACTTATGTCTCTTCAGTTCAGATAAAGTCAAAACATTTTGAAGTCCATAAACCGAAAAAACGTGTAAAACTGAAAGAGAACAAATAATCAATGAGATCTAAATTGAAAAGCCAAATTCGTCTGAGGACAGAGCTATGCAAGCGGGAGATACTCCTTAGTTTTAAACAAAATTTTCTAATATTTATATATTGCAAGTTTCCAAATGAAATCGGTTTTCGGGCCAGTACCGAAGTATTGGCTACTGGGTTTGTGAACTAACAGTCCACCAGCAGAGACATCGGCCTTATGTTAATAAATAACAAATTACCGAAATTACTGCGAATTTTGTTTCTGCATATGCGCATTTCGACAACTTATGTCTCTTCAGTGCAGATATTATCAAAACATTTCGAAGTCCGTAAACAGAAATACGTGTAAAAACTGAAAAAGAACAAATAAACAATGAGATCTACATAGAAAAGCCAAATTCAGATGATAGACAGAACAAATATTCATCAAAGTGATTCCTCGAGAAGTAAAAAATGAACTGAAATGTTCATTCATTGTATACATAATTAAGTATTTTCATCTGCTAAAGTCTTCTAAAAGTAAATTCCATGTTTGGTTTTAGCGTAAAAACTAACTAAAACACAATCGACCCTGCTCAAGGTTTTTAATATTCTTAACATATATACCTTATCAGTAGGAATATATGTATTACATTGTATTGAAAGCATGGTTGTTTGTACTTTAACAGAAATTAATGTATACAATAGTACACATTTAATGATGCCATAGATATCTCAATCTCTTAAGGTGTGTTTGATTTGTTTCTATTCAATATTCACGATGTTTCGGTAATAATTTCTGTTGGGGAATTTATGAAGCGTAATTATCACATAATGTTCATTAGAGAGGGATCTTTTATTCATTTCAATAAAAAAATCAATTTATAATGAAGAATACAAGTAGTCTTAGTAAAGTCATGAAAAAGACATAAGTTGTCCAATTTGCTATTTGGATAAACAAAGCTACGGAACTTCATTTATTTTGAAGAGATTGGCAGGAGATTGTTTACTGCCACTCCTCACTTCTATTTTCGTTTTTCGTGTTATCAAATTATTCCGTTTTTCGTGAAATCAGATTATTTGGATAAAATATTTCTTCTAAAGGAGTTGTATTTCCCCCACCCCCCNAAAAAAAAACAAAAACAAAAAAAAAAAAAAAAAAAAAAAAAAAAAAAACAGAAACAAAAAAAACAAAACAAAACAAAAAGCAAACAAAAACTTTTTGAAGTGAACGGAGGATTGTGTCGATTGAACAATCTTAATACACAATATTTCAGAAAAAAGTAATGAATTGTCTGGGAAAGTCAGATGTCATTAAAGAATAATTTATGATTGAAGAAAAAATAATATCTAGAAAAAACGATATGGCTTTCAAATAACCACTATTTACAGCAAGAGAAATATTTGAATCCAATTATAATATAAAGAATGAGTAATGTATGATAGTAAGCGATAAAACTGCAATGGCAAATTTTGTAAACTGAGGCGATATAACCATATCAAACTTCATTGAAATGCACAATCACAGTTTTGACAAATTAAGCGTCAATGTTCATATTATTAAAAGATTTGCCAACCCTTTTCATTCTTGGATTTACATTTTATAGTATTTTACGTCTTCGCCTTTGCAATTGATGTTTTATGTTTACGCATAATCGAGTAACAAAGTTATTGTGAATTCAGTTTCCAAAGATGGCCATTTATTAAACAACTTATGTATCAAATCAAAACATTTGGAACACAAACAGACGAATGGCGTTTACAAGATTGCAGAGCACAAATAACCATTAGGAACTGAATGGAAAACCAAAAAAGATGACAAAGATATTCACTTTTGTTTAAAGAAAGTTACATTTTTCTCTGTAGAAATATAAGTGTTATATGTATGATTATTCTTAAATAATTACCTATATTTTGAATGTAAACCTGCATCGACGATCTGGTTTCTGTGATATGATCTGGTTTCTGTGAAATACTCCTTTTCTCTATTTCGGAAAATTTTACAAAGTCAAATCAATGAAAATAAATGTAAAAACATAACATTTTTCTTCAAATGAACACAGCGAAGCAAGCACATTCTATGACTGAATCGAATTTTTGTTGTATTATAGATTTAGTAGATAACGTCTTAATTGTTAAATAAGAAACAGGTAAAACGCATTGGTGCGGTGGCACATTGAGGGAAAAAACGCAATTTTTTTTATGTTTGATTTTAATAAAACTAATAAAAAAACCGACATTTTGATAGATAAAAGTTCTGTGTTATTTTGCCTTTTGGAGTTATCAGAGTCCAGAATCTAGTTACATTGTACAATGATAAGTACGGGAAAATTTTCCAGCCATTTTTTCTCTATATCACCAGTAAAAAATTATCTCGATACCTTACACATGTTCTAATGTAAAAGCTTTTTCGAATGTGTTTTTATGACCACATGAATACACCCAAGCAAAAAAATACAAAATCTAAATTTTTGATGTGCCTCCTACTGCCTGACTCTTAGCTGGAATACTACTTAAAACATCGATATTATGAATTAAATTCATGTCACAGTTTGCAAGAAATGTTGTAGACACAATAAACAAGTTGCATAAAAATATTTAATTCTACAACCAAAAGATCTACAAAAACAAATTCGGAACATCATGGTGTTTGAACGTTTATTTTCAAAATTAATTTTAAACTGAAAATGGCAAAACAATAATCGATACAAAATATTAATATTTATAGATGTTAATTCAATGATGTTGTTGTTCAGCTGAAATCAATTTGAATTATTGTTATTTGCTTGCAATTAGAAATGCACAGAGATTAGAGGAGTGAACCAATAAATAAATGAGCAGACACCTTATTAATTGTAATTAGGATAGTTGATTGGGGACATTTTTATGATTCTCTCTTTGTATCGGAGCGCAATGCCTTACATTAGAGATGTATGGAAATACAAGCTTATCAGCATTTCCCACAAATAGTTTGTAAGTTATTGTTGCATTGTTCCTCATCTTTAAGTAACCATGAGGCCATCAACAATACTAGTACCTCATAATAAATTCAAGACGGTTCCTAGCACCAGCTTGAGTAGAATTCACAATTAAATGTCGAAGAATGCTACAAGCATACGTTTTTATTTCACGGTAGCAGTCAACATATATAAACATAAAGAGCAAAGTTTTCAAACAAGAATTGTCATTCGTTGTCAGACAAAGAGCCGATAAGAAAAAAGAACGATCACAGACCACTATTGTAACCTTTGCAAATAAAATAACGAGATGTAAGAATTCTTGTATACAGATGGTCATAATAATTTAATGTTTTATGAAAGCTTAAAAATTAGACAATATAACATTAAAACGATCATAGAGCACTCGTCGAGTTGATTGTTGTCAAAAAGGCAACAATTCCTACAAATAAAAAAGTTTGTAAGTTATTGTTGCTTTAATTTATCTTTTTGTGGTTCTTCATCTTGAAGCTACGATGAGGCATTTAACAATGAGCAAACTCAAAATAAGTTCAACACGTTCCCTAGCACCAGTTTTGACAGAATTCATTTGCTATATGTCTAACTAGGCTAAATGCATTCATTTTCTTATTCACGGATGCAGTCAACATATATAAATATAAAAATTAAAGTACTCTTACAAACATTGTCATTTATTGTTCAACAAAGGGAGCATTAGGCAAAATAACATATAAAAACTATCAGGTAGCACTCATCCAGTTGATTATGGGTAACCTTCGCAAATAAAACCAGGAAATGTAGGCATTATGATATATAAATGGTCAGAATAATTTAATGTTTTAAAGAAAATAATTTTACAAGCTAAAATTGAAATTTGATAGTGCATGCAAACAACACATTTTTACATTACATGTAACATATCCACCTTGACTGTAGAAAAATAGGGGATATACACCTCAAAAACGGAGAATCTTTTTATATACTACACACTACACTAGATACAAACTTTATCGAATATGAGAATAATGGAATATGAAATAATTTTATATTTTGGACAAAATTCCTACAAAAACACGGAAAGCCATAGCAAATAGAGTAGCGGTTTTATTGTTGTTCGTTAGCTTGAAGTAGGAATGAGCCATCAACTTAGAGCAAACATACCTCATAGTATGTTCAAGACGGACCCTAGGACCAATTTGAGGGAAATTCACTTGCTAAATGTCATACAACGATACATCCATGATATTCATTAAAGGATTGTCAAAATATATTACATGTCGAGCAAAGTACCCTAAAAACACAGTTATCCGTTGCCCGATAAAGGAAAAATTAGATAATTTAACGTAAAAACAATCACAAACTATTCATCGAGTTGACTGAAGACAAAATAACTCCACAACTTTAAACTACAAGCGATGCGAATCTCTAGAAAAAAAAACTTGAGGCCTCATCAGGTGTTCTAGAAAAGTAACCATAATCTGCTCTACAAGTGGCACCCGACACCAAGCCAGCTAAGGAAGGTGCTTGGAGACTCTTTGATAGCTGATTTGTACGTGTCATTTTCTAGCCCTTTGTTACAAACAGTTTAAAAGTAATGGTACATATCACTTCTTAAATCCAAAAATGGCACCAAGAAGAAGAAATTTTTCAAACCATCTACCTGTCTCATCTTCTGTGTTGGGATGTGTTTCCCTGATTCTGTCGTATGTTATACGGATTTTCCTTACTGGTCTCCCCCTTTGATCGATTCGGACTTTTGTTGACACGTTTATTTGGTAAAAGGACTACCGAAAGGACACATCATCAAGACATACAAGACAAAACAGAAAATAAAATACCCGATAGTCTGAATTCCCAGTGAAAACCGGATAATTACAAATTAAAAATCCGATCAGTACTCTGAAACGGTGATTGTCAGTTCTGTAATGAACTCTGGATATACTGAAAATGTCTATTTTCATCAGTTAAAGGTAATTTACAAACGTTTAGATTTTATCTGCACTGCAGAGACAAAAGTCGAAATGTGCATATGCAGAAAGTAAATTCACAGTAACCTCGGTATTTAGTTATTTGTTACCACTGGGTCGATGCCACTGCTGGTAAACTGTTAGTCCCCGAGGATATTCACCAGCCCAGTAGTCAGTACTTCGGTGCTGACCCGAAAGCCGATTATTGGTGGAACCTTGCAATATCTAAATGTTTGTAAATTTTGTTGAAAACTAAGAAGTATCTCTCTCATGCATAGCCCTGTCCTTAGCTAATTTTGGCTTTACATTTAGATCATATTGGTTATTTGTTCTTTATCAGTTTTTAAATATCTTTGAGTATATGGTCTTCCAAACGTTTAGATTTTATCTACTCTGAAGAGACATCGAAATGCGCATATGCAGAAAGTAAATTCACAGTAACCTCGGTATTTAGTTATTTTACACTTAGTCTTACAGAGTTGTAGTGTATTATATTGTTGACAAGTTTCTACCAACAATTCGTTTAGTTTGTTAATTCATGAAACTCATTAGTTTGCACCACCCTGCTATCAAGTCTAGAGATATGATTTATCAATTTCATTGCTCTCGTTTCTCCAAGTTATATATACTTACAATACCTATGTTTTACAATTCATTGTTTGGTGTTGCTTATTTTTATCTTTTTTATTTAATAAATTGGTAAGTTAATCTATAATTGCAGCGTGACAACGACTTTTATGTAAAGCAGAAACCTAGTTATTGACATTTTCGATGCAACGAACGGTTTGAACGAGAATTCAGGTTTAAATACGGATCTTTCGAGATAAGAACTCTCTCGGAATTGAATGCAGAAACGATGGCCTCCAATACCACTAAGCAGGAATGGTTGGATTCCAGATCTACTTACATAAATACATAACACATAAAAACAAACTATTTATAAAACTGAAGTGTACAAATAATTCGAAATTCCTCATCTTTTACCATCTTTTCTTTTCACATTCGTGGAAGATGTCTCTTTGATGTGTTGTCGATTCTCTTGTGTGTCAGCCGTTGCCACTTCAACAGAATCAATGCATGTATAATATATATTCAAGAAGAACAAAGGTAAATGTTTTCCAAAACCTGACATCCTTGGGTTCTTTAGATACACTTATGTAGGCCTTATAAAACAAATGTCACACAAAGTTCAACCAATCCATCATCAGAATGTAATTATAAGCACCAAATTTTGTTTTTCTAAACATTCAATAAAATTTGAAGGGTGTAATTTTAATGAAATGGGTCTGCAAAATTTTCATGGGGATCTGTTACACGAAACAAAATTAAACCAATGTAGTAACCAATCAATTAAGGAAAGGTATATACAATCTCCGAAACAGAGGTGCATAGCTCTTCCTACGTCAGATTATCACCTCTGCCAGACCTTGTCCTCCATATTGAATTTACCACGCTCTTTTCACAGTGACGTCGTATACATCCTGACGTATTTCACACTGTGACGTCATGAAAATCTGCCATTTTGAGAGGAATCTCTCCTTCCGGTGTGGCAGAGGTGATATCTGACGTAGGAAGAGCTATGCACCTCTGTTTCGGAGATTGAGGTATATACAGCCGCTCAATGAAAACCAATAAATGACACCCAGTGTCTAGCACAACAAATCAGTCTAAATAAAAACTAAACTACAAACTGCATAAACAACTATCTAGATCACACATAAGAATTAATCTATAAATATTGTTAAAATGCAAGAAACTGGGATGTACCTTGCATTCGTTACGTAAAAGGGGATATCGACAGGATATTCCGCATGTATCCGTTTAATTCGCTTTGGGATCCCGTGACTTGAGGGGTTTAAAACGCATACTTGTCTCTCAATGACTTTGCCGATGTCAACTGAAATACATAACCCTTTGGGAAGTTTTGAATATAATCTTAGTGCGACAGTGTATTTACAGGCAATTTATAACAATATCTTGGGCCATCTTCACAAATACGTATTATTATATTTAACTAAGTAAGAGAAGATTTAATTGGATGAAAGCAATCATGTGACTTCAAAATAACTCGGATGTTTCAGCAAACAACCTCGATATGACATCACTGCGGGAACAACCCTGTTGTTTCAAGCTGAACAACCCGGATATGACGTCACAGAGAGAAACAACCCTGTTGATTCTAAAAATCACTATCAGATTATATCAGTCTTCTTTGTGAGATTAAAACCATAATAAGACCTCTTGATTTGGAATTTATGAAACTTTAAAATATAATAAAACAATCATGGCCCTCTGTTGACGTGAAACATCCAGATTTGTCAACCCTTGGAGGGGTGGTTTCCCTCGGGCAGAGCCCTCGGGAAACAACTCCCTCCTCGGGTTGACAAATCTAGATGTTTCCCTTAACAGCGGGCCATAATTGTATATTGTCCCCTTTTCTATTCAACGTTGTTGTCAAGGAGTTAGTACGTCTTCTAATATTGGGCTTTATTCGTAAGTTTTTTTTATACTATAGAGAATCAGACAGAGAAAAAGGGGTTTGGGTAACCATAGACCGGTTTCAACCATACCGGTGGCTTTAAAAAGAGCTGGTACAAATTCCTGGTGTCTTAGGTTCCTATCGTTGTTTACATTTGTGGTGTCTTATTTTTTTTCTGTGCAGTTCCAATTTCAATTTTTCAGCCATTTAATAAGTTCCCTGTAATCCCCTTTCCTTAATACATCCGATTCGGATTCCTCGCACACCTTAAAAACCTGTTCAACCAAAATACGGTTCTCAACCAAATGAGGGTAGTTGTAACCACTAGTTTCAACGCCGGACTCTGCTTAAAAGCCACCATTATGTGGATAATAAATCGCCATTTAAGGGACAACAGAAAGCCTAAAACGGTTGTTTTGTTTCATATGTTTGTTAAAGAACCAGCATGATTCTGTTGTAGAATTTCTTCCGACGACAAGAACGAAATAATTGTCCTTAAGAGAGGAAGCACTCCAAAGGCAATGCAGAAACTTTATTATGTACAAGATATTTATCCTAATGAAACGTGCTTAAAGATTACTCTAAATTGGCTTATATTCAACTTCAAAATATCTAAACAATTAATCTGTTAAGATAATACACAATTAAATTCAATAAATGTAACTATTATCCTATGTGTAGTAACTATCCTTCGAAAACAAATGTCAAATTTATGGCTTTATTGATGAGAAAAAGGATGCAAACAGATAACGGGGAGCTTTGGGTACCCATAAACCGGTAATACCCTAATTTGCTAGTGCCGGTACCAAGTCTGACGTTCCCGAGTTCCTATCGTTATTCACGTTTGTCTTTTGTCTTATTTGAGTTTTTTTTCCTGTGTAGTTTCTGTGTAGTTCCTTGGCAGATTGCGGAATGTTTTGTCATTTTCATGAATAACTGCAAAGATTACCAACAGCAGAGTAGTCAATTGCGTTCGTTACGCACCTCCGCACTAAAGTGTTGATTTGGCTATAGATGTTTTGATGGTTGTTCGTCACTTACCTTCCTTAGGATATGCATACTATTCTGGTGCGCCTAATGTCGATCTCACTTTTTGTATGGGAAGATCAAGCTGCAAGAGCCTTTTTGAGTGTTGTGTTTATAGTTTTATGAATATGTCATTTCTTTGTTTTTTTTTTTTTACTTTTGGCATGTATCTGGACTTTTCTGGACACTGTGGCCGTCTTGAACTTACTATGAGGTATGAGCAAAAAGCTCATTGTTGCAGGCTTCATGGTGACTTCAAGATGACGAACAAAAATACAAGCGTTGTTCTTTTGCTTGTTTTTATCGTGTATTTGTAGATACTTTGCTTCATGTGCATTTACTCCATATCCTTTCACTCATCATTTGATTTTTGTTACTTCTTCCTTTTGTATTCTACTGTCGTTTAGTGGACCCTAAGATACTTCTGATGTTTCCAATATAGTAATGTAAGTAACAATCATCAGAATTTTTTAAGTATTTAATGTAAATCTTATACAGGCTTAATATGTATGCAAGTGCGATTATCAAACATAGTTAGAATCAAAGCAGATGATTATTAGTGCTAAGATTTGTTTAAAGAAGATACGACGGACATACGAACAAATTCAAAAAGTAAGTGAAAACCGCAAGTGAAAAAAGAACGAACAACGCCAACATCGGCAACTCTTAGAAATAAGTACAAACAAAAATAATGACACACATAAAGATGAACAACACAAACCCAATAAAAACCATGGATGAGATCAGGTGTACCGGTAGAGTAAGCATCTCCTACTTCTTATAAGACACATGTCGTGTTGAACATGTCAACCCCGGTAGTGAAGGCAAATTCGGTACTGGAAAAACAAACTTTAGTTGTAAAGAGAAGGATCTGAAAATCGATGTTCTAAGCGATGTACTTGGTGGAGATTAAAGTAACTTAATTTAGTTTTGCAAATGAAGGTAATGTTACCATGGTTCAAATCATATTTGAAATAATACTACATGTATAAATATGTGATATTGTATTTGAAGGAATATAATGTAACCATGATCGTTTGGGAAAATCAAATGTTTTCATTTTGCCATTTCAAAGTAATAACAATCAGAAGATTTATGCATTGAGCGCAAGTATACACAATAATTTGTTCATGTTGAATCTCTATGTTACTTGTTCCAAATCAAAGAAGAAATGATACAGTTCTAATAGATTATAATAAAAAGATTCATGTTCATAAACCATTTCCATTTATTTCTTTATTTTATTTTATTTTTTTTTGTTTTTGTTTGTTTGTTTGTTTGTTTGTTTGTTTGGTTTTTTTTGTTTGTTTGTTTGTTTTTTTGTTTTGTTTTTATTTTTTTTTTTTGGGGGGGGGGGTTATGTTTTTTTGGTTTATTTTTTGTTGTTGTTGTTTTTTTCTCTTTTTTTTACATTCGGCACACTAGTAGAGATCTCATCACACGCTTTTAGCCGAAGTCTTGTATAAATTAAGGTGTTAATTTCAGATTTAATGAATAGAGTTTAAAACTAGTTGAATGGTATATATAAATGTGCTTCCATTTCTTAATTGTAAAATGAAAGATAAAAACACTGTTAATCAGATGTATTACAAACGGAGACAAAGAAGCAAAAAAACGCCATGCCCAGGAACGCCACACAATTTATGCACCAGATGTGTTAGCCGCAAAGAAGCTGGAAGTTTAGTCAAAGGCTCCGGGAGGTACACATTATCTGCTCAAAAAATGTAAACCATGAGTAAAGATCTTTGTAAGGACATATTTAAAGATGACAGCGGTGATATAATAGAATGTCGATAGAACTTTTACAAATAGAATGCTGAATATCATGTTTTGATACCATATTTACATTGATGTACAATTTATGTTTAGACTCGGACACAAACTGCTAACCCTCTAAAATGTAATGTTGGTTGTAGTCTCATAACCTAGAGTAAGTTTTGAGAACATGTAAAATTTAAGGACGTCCTGTCAGTCGAGATTTGGGTCACTAAACAGAAACATTCTGCTTTTTTTAATTCATGAGCAGCAACTAACCGTTTTGTCTCTTTTGTTAAGCCAGCGAAAGTATGTGCATGTTCATTTTTTGAAACTTTTTAGGGAGATTGCACTGGTCCAATTTTGTTCCTAAAACGGAAAAAAGACATCACTGCAAATGCAAAGAATGCTCATTTAAACATTATTATGTTGCTTTACACTTTTACACAGGTAGTTCTTTTTTTTTAAGTTAACAATATCTGCTGCTTTTGCACCTATATTATCTTTTTTCCTTTTGGATTTTGGCTCCTGATACCTGTAATTCTGTTCAATAATTTATTATTACCTTTAATTAGGAATACTTTTTTTAACTTTCTGATTTGGTTTTTCTATTCAAATCCTTATTTTAATTTGTTCTCTATCAGCATTTATGAATATATCAGTAATGGATTTCCAAGTTTTGTTTTGATCTGTACTGAATAAACAAAAACTAACTGAAATTAAGCGTTACGTCGGTATTTTGGTATTCATTAATTCAAAACATTTAGTCGATCTTCGACAAAAAAAGCAGGCACAGTTTATATGAAGCAAGAACTGCCAACTGTTCTTGCACTGAACAATGCCACCATATAGCGAATTCACTAGATGATTGTGATTCATTTTAGCTGCTTTGTTTTCTTTCGTTTTTTTCATATTTGTTTCTTTTGTATTGAAAATTACACTTTTGCGTCTCTCCTCAAATTTGCGAATTGAATACATAAACGATTTAGGGAACATTTTATATATCAGTTAAAATTGATAATTTATAAGAATCAAATGCGAATGTTGTGATCCATCAAATCAAACGTAGACAGAGAATAACAAAAATTTAAATATATAAACAGTGTCCATTGTTTGCATTTTTTTGCTAACCCTGTACTGTCCGTAAAATATTCTACCTAACTGTACATTATTCTACAATATAAGTACATATTTGATTGGGTCTTCTTAACATCTGACTTCCGGCTGAAAGTACAAAAGATAAATGGATTTTAATAATACACATACAATTTATTATTTCAAACAGTTTTTGTAATCAGAAACACCCTTTCCTGTGCTAAAATTAAAACTCCAGATGATTGGAATTTAAACAATGTTTGCTGATGCTAGTGACCGTCTTGAACTTATAATTATGAGCACACCTAATTGGTAATTGCCTAATGGCGACTTCAAGATAAGGAACACCAATAAAAGCGTTGTTAATTTGCATGATTCCACCATGTATTTGAGGACTTTATATCCTACGCATTTACGCCATATCCTTTCATTGTAAATTGCTGGACAATTTGAAAATAAATAGAATATCAGATACATGTTTTATTAAGGACCTGAAAAGCTATTTTAAGCAGAAAAATGAAAGAATTCTGAAATCATTTCGAGATATATAAGTGTTTACCGATGTCGCGGGAATGATTGTTACTTTAAACACAAGCAATCTTTGTTTAACCCTTTAATGAATGTGACAAAATTAATAGGAGTCAGAACGCTCCATTAAATGTACAAAATGAAATCATGAAACATACTGGGCTAATGGGCAAAAAATTATATAAATACCATGGTAAACTTGCTATATTGGTTTGAAAAAAAACAACTTAAAATATTCTTAATAAATGTTGTGAAAGCGGACATGAGAAAAAAATTCTAATACTCAACATACCTGTCACCATCAAGGGATTATTGATACAAGATGTTTATAGCATAGACGAGCACAAAGTTCTTAGTTACAAAAGTTGATGTATATTTTAGCAGCAGTTTATAGTTATTTTGTGTCTCTATTTTGCAGTCATGTACGATGGAGTAAACGATTATCTGCAATACCTTGAATTTTACACATAAAGCATATGAAGTGAAAGAGATTTTTGTGGTAATCAACAAAAAATTACAATAAATGTTACCAAATGACCAAGAATGACCAAGAATTCAGGTAAATGTAACCTTTCAATGAAGTAAAGTGTTCTGAATTAGCAGAACTTATGAATAGTTGACAATAAACAAGAAAAATAATAGACAAATATAAATGTAGCGGAATATGTCTATTTTCTAGGTTTTTCATATGCTTTGTAAACTCAGTTTTATGACATTTTATTATAATTTGAAAAGTGGGTGCTCATGGGCAAGACATTCTATATTTTGCTTATTATGATATGGAATCAAATGTCAGAAATCTAATGATGACAACTACCTTAAGTGTTAAGAGTGTACTGTACAAATTTAAGTAATGAAAAACATGTGTTTGCTCAATCATACGAAGAAAAATATTTCGAATTTTACGTCTTAAGGTAGATCGACGCATTCGATTCGCGCATTTACGTAACACAGGTCGGACGCGGAATTGACTTGACTTTTCAATCCGGAATATTCCTTATTTGGCCTTTTCATTTTGACGTCATAATAGATAGACATACATTTTCCAGCAAATTAGCTCCTTTTTCCTGTAAATATTGTCATTTTAAATAAATTATATAAAATATCTCTCTTAATAAAACGGTGACATATAAATTTTTAAGCTCAACATACAACTGAAAAATATACCTCTGAAATATCAAAAAATAAAATCCTTCTATCTGATATTTATTTCATATGAAAGCTAAACAATAAGCATGTTCTCACATTTCCCAATATATTCTTTGTAAATATCACTGATATACTGAATTTGGCCTGATTTTCAAAGCCTGATAACATGAAAAGATGATCGGTGACATATAGTTTTCATTTTATTTTTTTTTAACAAATGGACTAAGACGTACATCTTTAAATAAGGAAATTCTGTCTGATATTTTTATTGGAACCACCCTAAATCAGAATAAGGTTATCTCGCTGATTTGTTGCATACCGTTTTATTTGTAATTTCTCCTCTTATTACTCGCGAAACACGTTTTATTACTAAAAGGGAATGCTTTTGTCTAAGTATAAAGGCTTTGTGGAATGTTACTATGTTTTTTCGGCCATTGTAGGTGTTTCCTGTTATCTATTCGTTTTCTATTTTTGATACAAGTTATGATAACTAAACGCCTGACACTATAACTATAACTTAATTTATTATATAACCACACAAGAACATGACATGGCCACAACGTTTTGAAAAGCAAATAGAAATGAATCATGATTATATAATTAGATTTAAATCTTTCAGTGAAGTTTCATTTTAAGATCCACGATATAAATTGTAAAAACTGACGTTTTCCTCTTTCAGAAAAACATGTACCTACTAGAAAAGATTCCTCGCTTAGTGTTTGGTGATAATTCTGTGTTTGCAAGATATCTATATCTCATCTGTTACAGGTTTGATGTAAATGACAATGCATGTCTATAGAATCTGAGTCACAGTGAAGTAAAGAATGCTTACTAGCACTTGTCTTAATCAGATTTAATAATTTGTGTTGTCCAATCATACTTGCTACGTTTTGTTACGAATTATGTACTTGTGTTTATATTACTTATTCGGTATGCAATACATAACCCTTGTTTGAAGTTTTTTTTTTTTTGTCTTTAGGACTATTCGGTGTTTTTTGGAATAGGTATATCATTTCCGGTTACAATTCTAGTTTGGAGCAATAATGGTTTTCTTATTTCCTGATTACCCTACTTTCAACAGGGAAAAATAGTAAGTTGATTTTTATTTCGGAAATAAACGTCTCGAGGCTATATTGACGCACAACTGTAATTTCTTGTGACACGAAATTTATCAATATTCCAACGATTAATTGTGAGGTAAAACAAATTGAAGAATAACATTTCTTCATTACTTATGTTTTAACAACTTGTGTATCAAACTGCATAAAATAGTATACGCATTTACAGTCCAATTTAGTTACACCATGGATAAAATAAAAGGCCAAAGCAATAAGAAAAATATAGATTCTTAAGAGGGTAAGCGTGATTTAAACATGTTTAAGTGATTCTAAACCCGAGAAAATTTATATGTAAGCTTTACCGACGATTTTTCAATCGATAGTTTACCATCCAGAGATAAGGATTATTTAATTTACAACATACCTTAACGCGAAGTTAAATCAACTCTCGCGTAGAAAAAGCTAGGCACGTTTATCCAGCTTCTGAGAATGGAAAAAAGACCTACCTTCTTGCATACGAAGTTCAAATAGGCGTCAATATTAAGATCGGCAAATCTGTAACCATAATGTCTCCACATCATAACAGCTCCAACATTCATATTTGGTTCATATGGTGCCCAGTTTACATAAGGTAAACTCTGAGGAGGAATATTCTGGTTTGATGCCCACTGGTATTGGTTGATTTCACTCATTACACCTATCCATATTGCTTAAATTTATTAAATATCATAGTTACTCTAAAACACCAAAATTTTTAATTATCGTGCAAACATATATATAGCATCAATGAATTGGACATAGAACTTAAGGGACAACAAGCTAAAAGCACAATGATTCTTTTTCTTCATCTTTGAATCCAAGAATAACCTTTCAAAAGCTTCAAGTTTGTTTCCTGCACTTTACTGTCAAGATACTTAGTAATCAGATGAAACAATACAAAATTGTGAGAAGGGTCTGCTGATAAGTAAAGAGTACTGAATTTCAAGAGTCACGCGTGGGACAAAGAATAAAAATTATAACTCCAACTAGTTCTTAACGACTAAAACTGTTGTATGAATGTGTGATAAAAAATTAGGTATCAAAAGTTCAGTTTGAAGTTTCGGTCCGAACTCTGATTCAAGATTCTTTCTTTACTTAATACTGGGATGATCATTTTTTTAACTATGTACGACCTTTCAGTGGTAATTATTGTTGAATTGCTACCCAATCTAATTAAAATTTGGTCTACAAATTATTCCTTACACTCACTGCGTGGTAGATATAACAACAACCCATCCTACTTTCTGTTATGATGACCTTTTCGAAATCATCGGGTTTTATCCTAAGTCCAGTGGTTCCAAAATCCTGGAAGCTTCAATCTGATGGGTTTATTTGAAAGCTCATCACAACAGAAAGTAGAATAGGAAGTTATAAGATCTACCATGCAGTATTGTAGGGAACAATTTGTAGACCTAATTTTAATAAGATTGATTGCTACCGGACACTACAACAATAGAAAGTGAAGTGTGGCAAACCATAATGCCTGTACCAAGTCAGAACTATTGCTGTCGACAATTTTGCCGGTGGTTTCCACCTGATTTGTCTTTTTGTTTCATGGGCTTCGGTTGTTGACCACTCTGTTCGGTAATTTTGCTATTACCCCCATTTTAAAAAGTTTATAACCTAAGCATTTTGATTAAAATGAAAGTACAACACTAATAACTAAAATAGCATCATAGTTTTCAACTAATAACTCAACATTGTTTTATACCATTATTTTAGATTAAACGACTAATATGGAAAAAGTGAATCTTAATGTGTTCTACCAGAAATGAACATATGTTGTAAGATTTTTTTTCACATTCCTAATCTCTATTTTAATATGTTTTTCTGATAACATCGCATTTTTGGAAATTTGATAAGCCATCAATCAACATCTATGAAAATTATATAGTGACACACCTATACTAATGTATGGGTATATACGTAATAGTTTGAAGTGAAATAAAAAAAACATAACTTAAGGATGAACACAAAAGTGAAATTGTGAGAACAATCTCGATTCGGTTTGAAAATAAAGGTCCAAAAATGCTTCTAATATATGTTGCCATCTTTTGTGAAAATGTACCAAATATATTTTGATAGACGTATTCACAATATCTTACTATAAGTCAACCAAAAATTTAATAATCATTGAAAAAAACAACGGTAGTAGAAAACCGAAGGAACAAGGGAATGGAATTTACAAAGACATGACAAAAACGAGAACACAGAAAACAATGACGTTAGACAGACAGATACCAGGAAGCTGAACAATATTCGACACTGTTCCTGGACATTATCGATATACTTTAAGTAGAAGTCATGTACAAAAGTAGAAAGAAAGTCAGAGCACATTTAAGTTTTCACTTCTCCTGATTGCGAGGTTTGTGTTTCGCAATGATTCATTGCACCAGAGCTGGTGGCTTTTGCGCTGATTCTCTTGTTTGGCATCGTTGTTCTCGTGATTGCATTGTTAATCACAAGTCTATTTTTTTTCCATCTAAAACGATTATTGGGAAAGTTCTTTAACAAATATCAGTCTCTTGTGGAAAAATTTAAACTTTCGGTCGACCCGTGATTCGAGATTCATTTTTTACTCAGAACTGAGATGAAAATTTCTTTTCGCTCAATAGCAGTTGCTTGAATTTGTTTCCGGACACTACGGTAATTGAAGGGAGAGGTTTCACGCAGCATAATTGATGAATAAAAGGAAATGGAGTAAATGCACATGAGACAAACTCTCTATAAATACATGGTAAAAACAAGCAAAGGAACAGCGCTTTTATTTTTGTTCTTCTTCTTGAAGTCATTATGAGGCCTTCACCAATGAGACCTTCAACAATGAGCTTTGCTTATACCTCATAGTAAGTTGAAGACGGCCCCTAGCACTGGTTTGAGTGGAATTCTTTGCTAAATAACGAACAACGCTACATCCATGTCTTTTCTTGTTAATGATGCAGGATTGTCAACAAACCTTTATTAAATAAGCAAAGTGCTTTTACAATCATTGTGAATGAAATAAAAGGGATAACAGGAAATATCTACAATGGCTATTATTATATGCCATAATCTGCTAAGAGAACTACACAGGAAAAACACAAATAAGACAAAAGACCAACGTGAATAACGATCAGAACTCAGGAGAGCCGGACTTGGTACCGGCACCAGCAAAAGCCAGCGGTAGGGTTAAGCCGGTTTTTGGTTACCAAAACATCCTCTTTATCTGTCCCGTTTACCTAAAGTATAATAAACATGCAAATAAAACCCAATACAGGTGCACTACTTACTCCATGACCTCAGTCTACAATGAAAAGGAATTGACAATAAGTAATTTGAAAGATGGGTCAAGGGATGTTTGCCACTAATCTGTCGGCTAGCTCAAGGAGAATAGTGTTCTGGTAAACCTCTGTCGAAATACGGAAGAAAAATCAAACTCAGAACCTCTTGAAGGGTTTGGTCAAGAATTATCATATATTTTAGTAGACATCGGCAGTATTAGCGAGAGGCCAGTATGTATGTTGAATATTCAGGTCACTAGATCTCAGAGCTGATTTGACGGATACGAGCAGAGTATCTTGTCAATGTCCTCTATTACGTAAAGAATGTAAGTTAGGTTCCAGCTTTCTGGAATTTTAATCAGTTTCTGGCATTTTAACAACATTTCCGCAAAAAGGGGTTTCGAAATGCCCTTAGCATGAAGCTGTTTGCAAGTAACACCATATTTAGATATTAAATATTCATATCTGTTATAGGACATCTTAAATGTATTCAACAAGTTATGAAATTTGTAACAATGTTGTAAAAATTTTGCTGTGATAGTAAAGTTACGTAAATTAAACAAATGTTGAATTCGCCAAGAGTAGAACGAACGCGTGCGAAACGTACTAGTTGAGAAATGTACACCTCGTATGATGGAGTAAGCGGAAACAACGGCAGTAGAATACCGATGAACATAAGGAGTGGAATTTACAAAAATCGAAGTCAAAAGACATGGCCAAAACGAGAACACAGAAAACAGTGACACTAGACACCGAAAACAATGACACTAGACACAAAAAACAATAACGCTAGACAGGTACAAAGCACAGAAATAGAAATCGCAACATTCAAAACAAAGGCACTCCCAATGTTAACTCCAGTGAAACTGAAAGTGACATCAGGTGCTCCGGAAGGGTAAGCATGTCGTGTTCTGTTAACAGCACCCGTCACACAGTCAGTGAGGCATATATGTTTTGAAAGATCTGTTAGGTGGCTGATTGGTTAATGCCTTTTTCTAACCCCGAGACAAAATCAATTAAAATTCAAGGTACGTTTTACTTCTCTAACCCTCAAACAGTACCAAATTTAAATATTGAAAATCTTATGAAATCATTTCAGTATTCAAACATGTACAAGGACAAATCCGTTCCCATACATTAATGACGAAAACAAAACTAAAATTTAACAAGACAACACAAAAAACTAAAGCACTGACGGTGTTATTTCCTATGACTAAGCAGCTTTTGGGACAGTGTTTTTGCTCTGTTACAAAAATACTGTACAAACTACACGCGCGACAATAACTGTGAAACGTACACCCCATAGGCTGGAGAGGTACGTATATTGCTGCTAAGAAAGGGAAAGTTCGTTCACAATTGGGAAATTAAAATCATCCCGCTTGTCATATAGCTTAGATTTCAAACGTCCATCTTCGTCAATATATTATAAAAGATATAGGTACGAAGCTGAAGTAGGTGTCTCAGTTGTTTCTTTAATTTCAAGCTCATTGTGATAGATCTGATGTAAATACTCCTTAAATTTAGGATTATTAAGAGAAAGTACATCGTCTATGTAGCGGAAGCTGAAATTAAAGGACTGAGCTAAATGTTTTTGTTTTCTTTGTGTAAGCCCTTGTAAAAACTTGGCCTCGTACGAGTAAAGGAAAATGTCAGCTAAAAGAGGCGCACAGTTAGTTCCCATAGGAATCCCTATCGTCTATTGGAAAACACGACCTCCGAATTCGACAAAAATATTGTTGATAAAAAATTCTAACATTTTGATTACGTCAGTCTCAGTGTACTTCTTGTTTGAATCAGTGTGGTTCGCCGTTAAAAAAATGGCAATTAGTAAAAGTGAAATCATCCCTTTTATCATATATTTAGTTTTTATTTTACCAGAGTCAATAAAGATAGTTAGATCCAGAAAAAGGCAGTTTATGGAATCATAGTTAGCTTTATTTAATTTAAGTTATTAAGGGTAAATGATGTCTATATAATCTATTACCTTGGGATTGTCACTTGTAAGGATATCATCAATATACCTGCTGTTATCATTGAAAATAGAAATATATTTATCCTTGTTTTGTATGGTTCTTTTTTTAATTTGTTTTATGTAGTATCGTTCGTAACAGAACAGAAAAAGATCTGTAATGAAAGGTGCACAATTTGTACACATGGGAATACCTATGACCTATTGATAAGTAGTGTTACCAAAACGAACATAATGTGGTCCAGCAAAAGATTGGGTGCTTTAATCATATCATCACAGGTCCGGGAGCAATATTTATTGTATGTATAAGGGAAGAATCCTTGCTTTTTACTAGAACAAATGAACTGCAGACCGGCAAATTTCAAAAACTATTTATTGAGTTATCCCAATTTGAATTTAATCAACTTATGTGGAAGGGTAGTATAAAGTGTTGAAAAATCATATCTGTTGATGCATGAGACTAGTCTTCGAATTGATTGAAGTTTATCTTAAACTTCAATAGAATTTTTACACTCCTAATAAACTTTCATGCAAGTAAGTCGAACCTCGATCAATCGAAGGGCCGAGTTATCTGTGGTTCATGACATCGGAGGTGAAGATCAAGTCATATTTTCCCTTGTGATAAAAACACAATAAAGAAGAAAATATAGAGGTACTTGCTGTCGGTGAAAGAATTTAAACTGTTGCGCTATTATGGTAAAAAAATAATATACAAACATCGATGCAGTAAAAAAAATTAAAACAGACAGAAAACACTGACAAGTATATCGTGTAAATTTAAATTACAAAATGTAACTGTTGAAACGAAAATAACCATAAAAATATCTGAAGAAATTGTGGACTGTTTGGCATTCACTTCGCAGCTAGTTCTTCTAATGGAACTGTAATTTTATAAACTTTAGAATCACTTCTTATTTATTTCAAATGAAAAAAAGGCCAGGTTAGTTGCTCTTGGACACGCGTATCTGACAGGTGGCATTTAAAAGCAATTCATCAAACCAACCTTTTAAATTGATGTATATTCACTTTTTGGGGGGATGTAACCGTTTCTCATAAACATTTAAAAACAAAACTCTCGACGTGACCATATAAATCCGAGATTACGAAACAACCGAGTTCGAGTCATTAAAGGTAAAAATGCATTTATCAAATGGGAACTTTGTAGGGATCGATAATTTACTTCGACTCATCCGAGTTTTCGAGACAACCGAGTTCGACACAACAAGGTTCGACTGTGGTTAAATGGATGGATAAATTAGTTGTAGAACACTTACTAAATGCAAGTTAACTTGGAGAGCAGTCACAAGAAAAGCTTAACTTGAAGTTAACTTGGAGCAGACTTAGAACGGTCCTTGAATTCTGTCTGCTCTGGTCCTAAAATCATGTGTGTTCTAGCCATGACCGTTCTACCTAAGTCTGCTCTAGCCATGACCGTTCTACCGAAGTCTGTTCTAGCCATGACTGTTCTATCTAAGTCTGTTCTAGCCATGACCGCTCTGTCTAAGTCCGCTCTGGCAATGACCGTTTTTCTCAAGTCTGCTCTGGGCACAGCTGTTTTAATCCTAGAATTTTTACTGGATTTGAAATTGGATTGTGTCAGTTTTTCTTTTTTCTCGAGCCCGAAACGTTTAAATTAAAAAAAATCATGAATTACCCCCTTATTTTACGATGTTTTGAATAATTATCTGTACCAGTAAACGTAATCTGATAATAATTGACATTTTCCTATAAATGAATGAACGATTTTATTATTTATAATAATAAATTTACGGAAAACTTTTTGCGATTCAGTTTTCGGATATATCACGAGGGAAATAATATTTTTTAATTTACCTGGATGAACGCAGGTAAATAATTATATCTGTGAATAACTACACTTACCGGCAAAATGCAATTTTATATCCAAACAATTCATTTCATCATTCTAATAATAATTCAATTTTGTATTTATAATAAAATGTAACATGATATAAATGAAATATGTGTATATGGGACACGTTATGAATATTTACCAGGGCTGTAACAAGCGCTGGCATGAGAGCGGTCATAGCTAGAACAGGTCAGCTGAGAGCAGTCATGGCCAGAACAGACTTATGTAGAACGGTCATAGCCAGAACAGACTTACGTTGAACGGTCATGGGTAGAACACGGATCAGAGCAGTCATAGCTCTGATTGGAACGGTCAGGATTCTAGCGATGACCGTGACTGGTCAGAGCTGTCAGGATTCTAGAGCAGACTTAGAGCTGTTCTAGAGCAGACTAGATACATGTTCTAAGTTAACTTAGAGTATCTTTTATGACTGCTTCAAGTTAACTTTATGAGAGGTTATGTCTGCACCCCACGTTTGAACAGATTTTTGTGAAGCTTAGGAACTCAGTACATGGTACATGTGGTAGGTAAGGTGTTATTTTTAGGTTGAACTGTGTGATTAATGTTTTGTCGTCCAAATAGGTACGTCTGAAAGTGTTTGGCTTGTCCAGTTCGTATTGTTGGACATCTATATGATATTTCTTTCAAATGATTGTAACGTTGTTTGAAGCCTTGTCAACAGGTACAGACCGGTTTAACTCGCCATTCCTCTTTAAGGAGCCTGCAACAAGTCAACAACATTGCGATTGACATTTTTTCGGTGGTTTTGCACCTACTTCGTGTTTTTTTCCCTTTTGATTTTGGCTTTTGACAAATATGTTCGGTAATTTTGTCCAATTCCATATATTCATTTGAAACTTAGTACAATTCTAAATTCAAACAAGAAATCTTAAAATATTAAAATTGGCTTACATTTGTCTATGGTATCTTGAAGTAGTTGCACTAAAAAGTCATATTCGTTCTGGTCATTAACATTAGTAAGATATCCACCCACTTCTTTCCAACAATAATCCTTGAATGAAGGTATCCTTTATCATTTCAAAATTCCATATTAAACACGTTCAAAGAAATATTTGTATGTATATATGTATAACGTATCAGAAAAAAAACTACACATAATTGCCTTCTATCTTGTTAAAAGCAAAAATCCGTAAATAGATTTAAATCTACAATTAGACTTTTCATTGGCTTTGCATTAAGGTTTCAAACCTATGAAATGCAATGAAGGTATATCAACAATTTCATCAAATCTTGTCAAAGTCTATAATGGATGTAAACAATAGTATTTGAAAACAACAGTGTGGGTCATTGTGCAAAATTTCCTAATGCATCATGATGGATAAAATAAGAGAATTCGGAATGTCAGAGGCAGTTTTAAAAACCTGAGGAGTGACCATACTAAAGCCAATAAAATAGGACTCGGAATACCAAATAACATCTATGGTTCATTGTGCCAAATACATGTAAGTATGAAAAAAAAGAACTGAGATGATTGCAGTCTGTTTGTTTAAATTGTGCAAATTGCCATTTTGGTAACATATAAACATTGGAAGGATATGGAGTAAATGCACACAAGACAAAGTTTCTTCAATTACACGTTAATACCAAGCAATTAAAAAAGGTTTTTTGCTGTTCTCCATATTGAAGTCAACATGAGGCCTTCAACAATGGGTTTTGTTCATACTTTTAAGCAGGTTAAAGACGGTCCCTAGCGCCAGTTTAAGCATAATTCATTGTTGGATGTCGAACATCGATACCACAATGTTTCTTCATTAATGCGGTGTCGTCAACAAAAATTATAACTGGCAAATTGTTTTTCTGTCATCCGTGATGAAAAGACCAACAGAAGACAATCATCACATGTAAACAACCACAAGGAACTCATCAAATTCAATTGCATGAAAACTCGGTAAAAAATAGAAATGTGGAAAGTGTATAAACAGGTGGTCAGGATAACATCTTTAAACTACAAAAATTAAAATGCCAAAATTTTGAAAGTGATAGTATATCCAGAAACAAGTACACCATGACTGAAATATAAAGAAAGCATACAACTCTTGCACGAGGAATCCATTTTCAGGCGCCAAACTGCAGGAGAGACATACTCAAGTCGAAAGGTTTTCAAAATCAAATATTTGGTATATATAAAGTTCTCGAGACCAGAAATAAGACTATCAAAGAAGGTATTTTATGGACTTAATTTGTACATATTAAGTCAATTGAGATTTTAGTAATACTCGATAATGATTAGATGAAATAGAAAAGCAAACTCCTTAAATGAAAAGATATTCTGCAAAATGCGCGAAATTGTCTGTATACATACAATGAATTCATTCATTGTTTTATTTGCTCTTCAAAAGTCTTATTTTCATAAAAAGAAAAGGTTAACTTGACTCTTTTGACAACAGCTAAATATTTGATAACATCAACATTTTGTGGTTTTTGTTCACTTTTGAAATATTTTTCGTAATAACATGTTGTTTATCCTAGAATCAAATTAAAATTATTAATATTAAATGCAATAAAGAATTAAATTTTGTGAGCAATTTCATTTGCAATGCTAAAAATTAGCGAAATAATAAATGATTTCAATGTGACATTAAGTCAAACTGAAAACGTCTGAAAACAAAACTTTACGACAAGTGTGATGATTCGGCTTTCCAATAGGGAACTTTCCGTTTTTGAGCAGTAATATTCGCACATCTACGGCATATGGCGTATACATTTCACAACTCATTCGCTATTGCCATGCCTGTGGTTTGTACAGTGATTTTGTAACCAGAGCGAAATAACTGTCTCAAAAACTTATACATCAGGGGTATGTTCAGTCACTGTTGCAATTGTTACTACAGAAGTTTTACGGTCGTCCCCACGATTTGACAGACCGCTACAATGTTCTATTTCACAAATGAGAATAGATATCTTTGGGTAGATCCAGAGTTTATAACTGGGCTGACTTACACCGACTGTGACAAAAACTGGACTTTTCCTACTGGCAGTGTGACGGTTGCCACGCGTGGAGCAGATCATGCTCACCCTTCCGGAGCACCTGATGATACCTCAGTTTTTTGTAGGGGTTCACGATACTAGTGTTTTAATTTTGTAGCGTTCTTTTTCTTTTTTTTTCATTTGTTTTGCCTTTGTGATACTGTCTCAATTCGTGTTGGATCTGAATTGCCGTGATTTTGGATTTATGATTTTAGAATTCCCCTTTCATCACTCTTTCTTTGGTATTCGTTTGCCGGTGTATCTATGAGCGAATTTTTTTTCGAAGAAGTTAATACTCCAATAAGCTGTATATAAACAACTTAAAAATGTTAAATAAATAATGGAAGTATCTGCAGAAAATTCAAATGAGACAAAGTCTCGACAAATACATAGAAAAACAAAGCAAAAGAACAACGCGTTTATTGTTGTTCTTCATCTAGAATTTTTATGGCTCTAAGAACTTTTATTTTTGTCATATATTTTATCGGGAATTGAAATTGTCGTTGTATCTGAGGGATAAGAAATAAAGTTACTTACCGATGCTTGATGCCATGTCTTTAAAGTATTACCAACAAAATAACAATTTCCTCCATAATAATACCAGTTCAATGGACATTCTATAAAGATTAAAAAGCACAGAAGTAAAATATATATTAGTCGTGTGTTATTTAATAACTTTTAACATAACGGATATTAATTTTGTTATTGAGGCTTGAGAAAAAATGAACTCATTTGAATAATTTAATACCTTTAATGTTTTCATGAAGAAGGTAAGATTTTCATTTAAACATTGCATTATTATTATTATTATTATTTATTTATTTATTTATTTATTTATTTTTGTTACCCTTTTTTAGGAAAATATGTGTTCATTTATGATTGATAAATGCTATCGTTTTATATTAATCAGGAAGACTAGGTCAGTATAAAACATTTAGGCAAAATGCCTTTATTTCAGCGGAAGGTTTTGGATGAACCTTTAACTGGACACGAGATTCAACACCAGTGATTAAAGATTTCATTTTTATGGAATTAGGAATCTAAGAAAAATATTTTCGTTTAATAAGATATATTTATTTCATAAACAAATCTTTGACACAAACCCCACACCGATGTTTTATTTCTTCCTAGATCGAAATTGACAGAGACATCTATCTGAAACTAAGGAGTAATTGACACTACATACTGTTGATTCACATTAAAATTCTGTAATACTTTGAATATGAAACTTTTGTAAGACATCCTATAAGGTACTATTTCTCAATCAAAATTTTACTAATCAGATATTACATAAAAAATACATTCTAATTTTAATTACATGTAGTGAAAACATTAGATTATATTTACACATGTGACTGTTTACTACGGAAGTCACATGAGAGATGCGTGCGCATGTTGACACCATTTGCGGCCATATTTTCATCCGTTGCAGCCGATGTATTTTGCAAATTTTAATCTGGTTTAATCTGACGAGTTCTGGCCTGTTTTATCGTCCGCTACGTTACTAGGATTGACACCAGTATTTCATTTCGATTCTTTTTACAAGTGCAATCACACTGAATCGAAAGTAAGAAGAATTTTATGAGCAAAATTATTTGCGAATTGGAACTGGGATAAAAACTCTTCATAAGACCCAAGAAAATGGAAAAGGAATCAGAAAAGGGCAAAAATAGAAAGACTGACAAAAAGGTGGACAATTCCACACCTAGTCTTGAAGTCACTGGGACTGCTTTTGTCCCGAATGAGACGGGGCAGGTGGATGTCCACGGGCATGACAAAGATGTCGAAATCGACGCTACTAGGTCAGAACAACCGGTGGAAGTTGCGGTCCAAATACCGCTGATATATTAAAATGTATGTCTCAGACTTTATTAACATTAGTCGCTCAACAGCAGGAAATTTCTGATGAAAACAAACGTTTTTGGTCAAACCGTGATGGTGACAAGTCACATGAAAATAGTAGATCACGTGACACTCAAAATGTCCGTAACAAACGGATATTCAACGAAACTGAGGACGGCCAAGTCGAATTTGACGTTTCTTCTGAGTCCGATCAGGACGAAGATGATCAGATTGATCAATTTCATGGTGGTAATTCTAAAAAGACTGACAATTTGGACAATCAGGATATAAATATAACTGATCAGAACGAAGATTTTGTTGAATATGCAAAACAGTTCAGTTGTGAAGATAAAAAGGGACCAAAGGTTGACGATAAATTACATTTGTAGCTCAAGTCATTATTGACACAATACAGAAAGAGCACCAATGACAACGTGAGACACGAGAACGTTGATTTGTTGCAATGTCCTAAAGTGAACAAGGAAATCTGGATTAAAATGTATAGTAACCAGAAAAATAAGGACATTAAACTACAAAAAGTGCAAAACTACTCAGTGAAAGCAATGATTATCATGGTAAAATTGTTGCAGGTTATTAATACTGTAAAAACCAAAGGCACGTCAGTTGGAAATGATGCAGTTTTCAAGCTGTCGTTTGTTTATCAGCCAGTAATTATGAACTGAACCAAAATAGACGTATCCTCATTAAGCCTGCACTTAAAAATGATTATTTTCAACTTTGCTTCTCATCTAATCCAGTGACATCTTTCTTATTTATGGACGATTTGTCCAAGGCTATGAAAAACATTTCTAAAGCTAATAAGATGGGCTCGATTGTCTCTAGACTTGACTATGATAAATACACATATAAAGGCAATTCAAAATTTGGAAACAAATGAAAGGGCAAAAAAACTTCAAGAGACGAGGACCAACATCCGAGAGGAAAAAGAAGCCCAGGAAGTATTAGAAGTTGTAAGTATGGAGTTTAAAATATAGCAAATTATTTGGATGTTATAAAAAATCATTAATGGGATACATTTATAGATTTAACAAAATCAGTTTTGCCGAAACTAATGTTAAACTTTAAAGCTGAGTCTCTGAGTAATAATATTAAATGTTGGAAAGAGTTAACTTCAGATTTTGTTATTTTAAATCATATAAAGACTAATAAAATTGAATTTTCACAAATACCAGTTCAATTATGTTCCATTCAGTATCGTTTTGAGAAATACTTTTATTAAAAAACAAATCCAGGAATTTTTGTCAAAAGAAATCATTACAAAAGTTAAACATGAGGAAGGTGAACTTATTTCAAACATTTTTCTGCGTCCAAAGATTAAGATGGTTCTTTCAGACTGATATTAAATCTTGAAAATTTAAATGAAAATGTTGTTTATAGGTATTTTAAAATGGAAACTTTCTCTGATGCTGTGAGCTTAATAACACATAACTGTTGGCTAGCTAGTATTGATTGGAAAGAAGCATACTATACATTGAACATTCATCCGTCAAGCAAAAAGTCTTTCAATAATGAACTTTATGAGTTTACTTGTTTGCCAAAGGGTTTATTATCAGGGCCAAGAATATTTCCAAAGCGGTCAAACCATTATTTCCTGAATTAAGGGAAACGGGGTTTATGAATGATTCCTTACTCGTAGGTGAGACATATCAAAAGTGTCAGAATAATGTTATTCAGACAACATTTCATTCAATAAAATCAGGGTTTACTGTACATCCTGAAAAGTCTGTTTTTGTACATTGTCAGGTGATAGAGTTTTTGGGATTCATTATAGACACTCTGAAAATGAAAATTACATTACCAGAAAGGAAAAAATCAAAATTATTGAATGCATGTGATATCATTTTGAAAAAGAAAAAAAAATGTTTTATTGGGGAGTTATCTCAATTACTTGGAAATATTGTCGCAACTTTTCCAACAGCTCAGTATGGACCTTTACATTATAGAACTTTAGAAAGAGAAAAAGTAGTAGCTTTAAAACAGAATAATGACAACTTTAATTTTTGTCACTGGGGAATGTAAAACAGAAATTTTATGGTGGAAACAAATCATAAATCACTTAATTTCTGATATTTCTCATGGTTCTCCAAATATTATTTTGGAAAGGTGTGAACAATACTACAGGTGAAACTGTTAGTGGGTTTTGGAATAAAAACAGAGGCGAAAATACACTTTTAACTGCATGGTTTACGTTAAAAGTCTTTGCAAGAATGTCTCCAATGTTTATATTCTGTTAAGGCTTGATAACAGTACAGCAGTTTCATAGTTAGACATAATGCTCAAGTGAAAACATTTGTTGCGTGGAAAACAGACCCAATGGCTTTGCTATTAATGCATTATATCTTAGTTGGTGTGATAGTTTTAACTATATGTTTCCATCTTTCTCACAGATACACAACGTTTTACCAAAAAAATGATGACAATGTTGAATGTATAATTGTAGTTCCATTTTTGTCTATACAGACTTGATTTTCAAAATCATTGCATATGCTCATTGATTGTCCTATTTTTCTCCCCAGACAGAAGGACACACTAACTCATCCTTTCAGGAGAGAAACAGAGTTGATTGGTTGTCTTCTTTTCGGAAAAAGATATAAAAAAAATCGATTTTCTAAGAACCGTGTAAAAATATTTTTTTCATCCTAGAAACAATCCTCTGGTAGACAGTATAACACGTACACTTAGGAAATTTTTCGACTTAGCACATCAGAAAAATTTGATCCCTATTCGCCGTCTTTGGGAGATGTGATTGGAATTTCAACTTTAATGTTTGAAAATGGACTCTGATATATAGTGCTATGAACTCAATAAGATCTGCATTTTTATCATTTATTAGTATTAATGGCATACTGTAGTAAAGCATCCACTTGCGATTAGATTTCTTAATGGAGTTTATAACCTGAAGCTAGTTTTTCTTAAGAACACTGTTATTTGGGATCCAGAAATGTTACTGTGTTTTTTACGGAAGTTGTCTCCTGTACATATGTTATCGTTAAAATTATTAACTTTCAAAACAGTTACTTTGGTAACTTTTCTAACAGTTCAGAGATTACAATTAGTGCATCTAATTCATATTAATAATGTAAGAATAGAACGTGGAAAAGTTAAAATTACATTTGGCGATAAACTTAAGACTAGTCGTCCAGGATTTCATCAGAAAGAAATAGTGATCCCTGGATATGCACCAAATTGTCGACTTTGTTTAGTAACAGTTTTGCAAGAATTTTTAAAAAGAACAGAGCAACTACGTAATGGACAAAAATTCCTCTTTATTAGTTACTCTAAACCGTTTAAGATTTTTGAAACTGTCTCTGACTTTCGGAATTCTCTTACTTTATTCATTATGATGCATCAGAAAATTTTGTACACTGACCCCCACTTTTCTTTACAAAATATGAGAGTATACATCTTCAATAGACTTCTGACAAAATTTGATGAAATCCTTGATATGCCTTCATCGCATTTCAAAGGTTGATTACCTTAGTGCAAAGTAAATGAAAAGTCTAGAGAAGTTTGGTTTCCCGCCAAAATTTCAGGTGTTTAAATCTCAAAAACGGCCACACTGACCTAGCAATATTTTTTGCTTAAAATGATGTATGATCCATATTAAAATAAATAAAAATGATAATTTTAAATCCTTGATATAATAAACTTGAGAAGTGACCATCCTTAAAGCAAAAGTTCTAATGCTCGCTGGATTAGGACAGTAGGGGTTTCTGCAGGAATTGACTTGAGTATTTTTACTTCGCATAGCCTGCTTAGTGTAGCAACATCTACTGCAAGAAGAAAAAAAATGTGTCCGTGAGAACAATTATTGATGCAGCAGGGTGGTCTAATTCATCTACATTTGTGAAATATTACTTTAAACCTGTTTCCACTGATGTTAAAACTAATTTTGCAAAAGTTATTCTTGACAGTTAATTATTGTTTTTAGTTATTTTAGTTCGTTTAGAGACATTGTCTTTTTTGTTTTTTGGTTTTTTTTAATTGACTGATTATAACAGAGATATATAATCACACTGAGCTAATAATGACCTTAATTATTGTTGAGTAATGTGAACTTTAAAAAGTTTATAGTTAAATACATGTAGATTTATCAACATAAAAGGTATTTTGTAACATTGTTTATTGAATTACAATTTACAGTTGGTTGAAAGTTTAAACTTTTTCACTACAAATATTTAGAGGAATACTGTTGCCTCACTTTAGAGTATTGGCTCAAGATCACTGTCTTTGAACTTCTCATGTGACTTCCATGGTAAACAATCAAATGTGTAAACAGAATTAGCAAATTAAATGAGACTTACCAAGTTGAAATTTGATGATAATTCTGTTACACATTGACTTTACGTAGGGAGTCACATGCCCTTTCCTGTTCCCGCCCTGGTGACTCCCTACTCTTTTGCAGAAGCGATCTTTCGATGATATCAACATGCGCACGCATCTCTCATGCGACTCCTACGTACAGTCAAAAGAGTTATCATCAAATTTTAGCTTGGTAAGTCTCATTAAATTTGCTAATTCAGTCATTGCTTAATTGTATTGTCAGTAATTGTACATATGGATATGTTCATGTGTGGGTAATTTTCTCTACACAATCCACAAAAATTTACACAAAATGAATGGTTTGGTTTTGAAGAATTGAATGAAAAAGAAAAAAAAATTGCAATTGAATAACTTTGTGTGCAAAATTTACCCCCTCTCAAAATGTTTGTTATACAAAATGGCATAAACAAACTCCGATGCAATTTTTAACATTTACAGTATTTTGTAGACATTGTATTCTCAAAATATCAGATATTGGTTTCCGACAATTTTGTTAATATTTGTATTCCAAACATTCAAATTATTTAAATGCTTCTTTTATTGATATTATCTCATAGTATACAAGAATAATAGGTTCTTATACAAGACCATATTAAAGATAAGGGATATATTACAAGAGTGTTTGAACCTCCCGTCTTTTTCCGAATGAAACGAGGGGAAAAGACGTAGAATTTCTCACACGAGTGGACGATATCCCGATATTTAATTTTTGTCGAATATAGGAACCTATTTCTTCCGTAAAATACAACAATCAAACAGAAGGAAAGTAAATCTCGTCATTTCTTGTTCAGGTCTCCATTGTGACGTCAAATTAATCATAGAGTTTATAATGGTAACTACTGTGACATCGAAAAAATCGCAACCTAGGTTTGGACTATTTTCCTGTGTAAGACAGCTTCACGAGACCCTGTCTTCCACGGGAAACAGCCATTCACGAAGAAATTAAATCACTGACATATGGTAGTTTTCTAGTATGAGTATACATTACCTTTATCATTATGATGTACTTTATCAAATGTTGAATTCGTTTTGGAATACTTTCAACAGACGAAAATAAAAAATGAAATTTAAATGATGTATGACGGACGACTTCTGCAATCTCATTTGCTGAATCATGAACGATGACGGTTTATGGGCGACGAGTAACTTCTGTTTCAGATAACAAAATACCGAGGTTACTGACAGATGAACGATGAATTATGATTGAAGAATGATCTGACGGATTCTTTCAGAGTCACGACTTATCTGACTTTTTGCCCATCGATGATGGACCGGTGGCTCAAGACCGAATGGAAAATGGGAATTTTGAGTGATGCAGGGACAGTACTAAATAGTTGTAAATTGTCAATTAAAAAATCAGTGACCATTAACTGTGAAATAATTTCAATAGAATCATAATATTACCTTCATTGTGTATATAACCTTGCGTCGATGTTTGAGATTCTGTAATGAAATCCACTTCTCTTATCCCGAAAAGTACACAAGCCCAGTCATTTGGATCATACGTAAATATATCACACAGTTTTGTAAATGAACATAGTGATGCACACCTTGTATCAGAATCTAACGTTTTTGATGCTAAATACTTGGTTGATGACGTCTTATTCGTTAAACCTTCACAGACTGTAAATGTTTTGTGACTATACTTCATGTCACATTTTACAACAGATGTTTGAATGATAGCAAACACAATGCACAGTAAAAATTTCATTTTACCATAAACACCTCGGCAAAAATAGAGACTGATCGACATCCAGCTTTCAGACTTTGTACTATCTGTTTCAAATTTTCATATATGCAAGGGTGCAAAGGGATTAAAATTTATTGATATTCATCCTTAGCATTTTTAAATATTCATGTCATAAATTGATAAATGATGTTTCTGAATATTTGAGTAATGATTCCAGTGAGAAATATCGGTCGGTTACTTTCTTGTACAAAGTAAGTTATATATGGTCAACGTGGAGATGATTTTTATAAGCATTTCAATAGCCTCGTTTGATATTGAAATTAAAATTATCTCCACTTTGACCATATATAACTAACCTGGTACAAGGAAATAACCGACCGATATTTCTCATCATATATTTAAATATACTGTTGCTTGAATTTATAAAAACGCCGAAATCGTTCTGTGCACAGAAATTTTATCCATTAAACGTTATAATGGAGGTACATGTATACTGAGTAACTGTATTATAATATTGAAATTTTATGTTTTGATTTTCAATTTTCATTTTTTCAAAATATGGCTTAACTCACAATTAATTGAAGCTCAAAATGAAATAAATAAAAATTTAAGGATTATTGCATAGCAATAATTAGGGAAATAATTCAAAGTACGTGAATGATTTTGTTCATAGTTAACATATTTGCAAAAAACAGAATTGTTTATATTCACAAATTAAAATATATTTTCACAGTTGAAAAGGCTCTTAATCTAATTAGCATCCTTTCATCCGATCTGTAAAATCTTATAAACTGTCGACTGAGTTTGCTGAATGTTTGAAAATTTCTTTATAACAGTCATTAGATATATTACCAATTGCCTTCTTTTTCAAAAGTTAATATAGAATATTAATCAAAAAGCTTAGCTAGATACAGCCAGTTCAGCAATTATATATATTGTTGCATTCAAATCAGCGTCAGCTATACTCGATGAAACTTAAAAAAAAATGGTGTAGGGCTCAAAAAAATGGATGTTTGTAGTTTTAATGTAACTCTTTAATATATACATGTACAAACATGTACACACAAAGAAAACTTTTCATCCAAACTAAGGGACCTGAAAACCACAAAAGACAAAAAACTAAAACTGAAAAAAATTATCAGTATATATAAATCCCAACTTGTTCTCTTTTGAAAAGGGACGACAATAAAAACTTGAAAAACTGTGCGCATAGCTCACTAATATCTACCCCCGCTCCTCCATTGGATTCCAGAAGTGAAAAACCAAAAAACAAAAAAAAAAACATCGAGTGAAATCAAAATTTGAAGCAGCAGGTACACAATTGCATTATGCATTGAACATTCTGTTTTTTTATTGAATTTCATCAAGTGGTCTAGGAGGAGATTTCGCCCAAAAATGTGTACCCCTATGGAAGACGGAATAACAAACGGACAGACGGCCCGGCGGAGGAACAAACGAACGAAAGGACACCATGATCACTATATACCGCCCGCTAAAATGGGGTATTAAAACACACACACAGAAGAGATAAAGAAAAGTGATGCCGCCGAATAAGAAATTTGAACTCAAAACTAACCCGATAACATATGTTGAAATGATTTCATGCATAACAATATAGGATATCTCTGGTGGTATCGTTATGTTTATCTTTAAATTATTGATAGGCTGTTTTTACATAATGTGCTACTGCAGAAGATCTGGCTGTGGAAGAAAAAATGTTTTGTTTTACAAGGTAATTATTTACCAAAGATTTGAATAAGTTCCCGTTATAAAAACCGGTTTAACCCATAATTTCTTTTCAAGTGAACAAATAAAGGGATATTTCATCTTTTATTTTGTTTGTGTAGTTCCCTGGCAGATTGTGGCATGTATTATTTTCAGCCTTTGTACGTGTTTACTTTCATCCATTCTTTTACATATGGAGTAAATGTGCATGGAACAAAATCTCTATAATTATCGTCTTTCCCTGCGCCTATCTCAGACTTCAGAGCACTTCCGCAAAAGCCATATCCGGTTGACCCGAACTAATCAAGAGGTTTACCTTGAGTAATTACAATGTAACGATTTCTTCCAACGTTTGATAAGTAATACCCTTTTCATCCGTTTTGCAAAAAATTAATCTCAATTAGATGAAGAATGTAATAAATTCTCTGTTTCCAATTTTGTTACCAAATTGCCGTCACAAAAATATACAAACGAGACGTTAGAAACCTACGGAAAGTAGGTCGCTGATATCAAACATTATCAGAGAAAAAAGAATATGTCCTTTATGCAATAAATCTGTAGGGATGGATATCATGTTTTATTTATTAGTGACAATGATAATATAAGGGGTGTTTTATTGCTCATCAGAAGTGAGCCGGAAGTCGTCCATTTCTTTTTTCTTTTCTTTTTTTTGATACAGAAGATCTTCTGTCTCAATTCTATCTCTTCTCCTTTGATAGGTAGATTAGACGGTAGAATCACGTGACAAAGATGGTGTCATACAGTCTCTCCGATATTATCAAAGCAGATATAATCGTATGTGAGTGAGTGAGAGGCAGTTTAAAGGCATGACAGCCTACATTGGACATCAATGTAAGGACGATAAGGCGATTTGCAATATTTGATACACCAAATAAAAGATACGCTACTATAAGTGTTGTAAAAGGTGCATAAAGCACAGAACATTTGATTTTCAGGAGAGGGGGGGGGTCTGGGATTTTTTAGAAAAAAAATTGTTTGGCCTAATTTTTGCGAAAAAAACCATCTAAGCAGCACCTGGGTTGAAAAAGATATTGCCCTCGACCTATCCATTAGATAACAAACCCTGTTCAATAAATTTTCCTAGATCTAAGAACAATGTACATAATGTATCGCAGGCCGAGAAAAAAATCCAGGCTCGGGTATAAATCCGCCCCCTCCCCCCGAAAACAATTAGTCAATTGCTCAAGCCATGAATGTCATCCAACATCAGAAATATGGCAATATTCGACGCCATATTGATTCTTTGTGTTTTATTGCTTCTCCTTCAGAAAAACTCAAGAAGTGGTCCCGATCCATTTTTTGGACGCTTCATCGGAAGATATCCCGCAGATGTACAGAAGAGAGCGAAAAAACAACAACAACAAAAAAAACAAAAAACACGCCCATAGTTTAAGAAAGGGAGAGACTCCTTCCAGAATACTTTACAAAGTACCCCAATACATGTATTCATAAAATGAAGGGGTTATTGAAAATATGCAATGTAGAACTATATAAATGCTTTTCGATTTTTGTAAAGAAGATTGCATTGATGTTTTAAAATTTATTATGTGTATATGAATAAGTTTATAAATTCATGAAATGTATTGCTGTAATTTTATATGACTCTGTTTTTTACATATAATTCATTATTATTTTTTATTATTTTATATTATTGTGCTCATGTCACATACTTGTTATGTCTGAGTGTAAATTGATAATAAACTTGTTAAACTTGATATCAGCAGAGCCATAGTTTTACTAACATTGTGACTTCATAAAAGTGCCTGGAAGACAAATCTAAACAATAAAGGGGTTCTACAATGAAAAACCGACTTTATTGCGATTTGCTAATACAAAAATACCGATGTTGCATAAAAAACAGTTAATTTCGGTATGCTGTACACGTTTTTCAAGGAGTAACCTCTCATCAGCAGCATTAAAATCAAAAAATATGGAAAGCCATAATCCAAAAGTTGTCACAAAAGAAGTACTCATTACCAAAAAATCGAAACATGGTTCGATCAAAACATTTCTATATTCAATAACGTTAACCGACAAAATTTATTGTACAGTCATGAAATACTTACAAAGACCTTTCTTATTTTGTAAAAATAAAATGAACCTCATTTCCCGCGCAACCTTGTGATAAATTGACACAAAACATATTAAGCTGTGGTATTGAAATGGGAAATAAAAGACGAATAACAAGTTATCTGAATTTTGAAAGCTGGAATGTCGTAAAATATCATCCCGCTCGCCAGAATATGAAGCCTGGAGCTTGTTTGCTGCGCTCACTCGCCCCCATGCTTTATATTCTGGCTCACGGGATGATATTTTATGATATACATTATGTAACATCCAGATTACATATACATAGATGTTAAGATTAAGCAAATGGAACAACGGCAGTAGAATACCGAAGGAACAAAGGAGTGAAATTTACAAAAATCGAAGTCCAAAGGCATGGCCAAAATGAGAACATAGAAAACAATGACGTTAGACAGATACAAAGCACAGATATAGAAATCACAACATTCAAAACAAAGGCACACACAGCGTCGCTCCAGTGAAACTGAGAGTGACATCGGGTGCTCTGGAAGGGTCAGCATGTCCTGCTCTGTTAACAGCACCCGTCAACAACGGAAGGATAACGTTTTCAAATGCCTGTACTTAGTCAGAACCGTTCCGCTGATTTTGCACTTGCCTTGTCTGTTTGTCCTTTGAATGTCGACTCTTGACAATACGATCTGTAAGTCTGGTCCTATTTTTGGACTTCTGGGTACATAATTTGTACCCTGAAATTGCATTTTTAACAGAAAAATATGACGTTTCAAGCAAACAATAATGACGTCATAATCCTACGACGTCACATTTTGGCAGGAAACGTTTTCAAATTTGAATTTTATCATGAAATCTCGGTGTCACATGACGAGACTTACATACCCTATTCTGTTTGGTGATTTAATTATTACCCGCACTTACGGGTAGTAAAAAATATATATTTTACTGAACTCATTCATAGGCAAAATTGAAATAGATACTGATCTCAAATTTTATCCTCTTATTTTATATGTGGAGACGCTTTAACATGTTTTAGCACAAACAAAAGGCATTTTACAAAATGTAGCAAGAATCTGGAATATTGGCTATAGACTTGGTTCATGTATAAACATAAAAATCCAGCACTTTTGTGAAAATCAATAAAGCATCAGTTAATTCTTGGCCCGTCAAGATATAATTCATTACGAAAACTGCATGATATAACATTTTGACAAATTGGCAAGAAAACAGAAACACCGTTGTCAGTTTCTACAATATGATGATACTTCGCTATTAAGTTATAATACCATTGGTTCCTTTCGAACTAATCAGCTATATTGACAAGTGGTTAAGGTAGTTCTACTACCTATACAACCCTTGTAGTCTATCACCACTGCCATGCGCGCCTCTCTTTGTACATTGCATATAAAGGTGTCTTCGACTTACAATCGTACATGATAAGGAATGTCAGCTACCTGTCCAAGGTAGGTGGTTCTCTCCTGGCACTCCGGCTTCCTCCACCACTAAAACTTACCTTCATGAAATATCTGAAATACTGTTGAAAGTGACATTAAACCCCATATCAATCAATCATTCTATACTGACTTCATTCGATTGTTTAGAGCTAAAGTGATGTGTCGATCTTATTACCGTGGAAGTACTTTTAGATTTGAATATTCATGGTTTTCATAAATATCTCTAGATCGTGGGTCCATAAATTCGTGGTTTTGACTTTTGGCATTTACTTTTAGATCATATTGGTTACTTGTTTTCTAGCAGTTCTTAAATATTTTTAAGTTAATGGTCTCTCAAACGTTTAGATTTTATCGGCACCGAAGAGACATAAGTTGTCGAAATGCGCATATGCAGAATTTAAATTCAAAGTCACATAGGTATTTAGTCATTTGTTACCACTAGGTCGATGCCACTGCTGATGGACTGTTAGTCCCCGAGGGTATTCTCCAGCCCAGTAATCAGTACTTCGGTGCTGACCCGAAAGCCGATTCTGTTTAGTTTAAGGTGGCTCACTCCCCACATTTTTAAATCAGTGGCGGATTTCGGAACTCCTCTGGTTTTCTCCAGTTCTGTTGCTCAAAGAATTTTGCAAACTGACCCCCACTTTTTATTTTATGAATGTCTTCTATATGTCAAATTAAGACACCTGACAAGTTTTCATAAAATTTTTGATAAAACTTCCTAGTTTCTAGACAAAAATAGTCCTAATGTTAAATCAAGGGAAAATCCTGAGAAATCCATTTGCCGAATTTGCCAAATTAATTACTGTATTCAAGAAAAAGGCTTATCAAAGCTTATACTAATATATCTCCAATTATAACTAACAGACATCTTAAGTATTAACTGCTACACAAAGGTTTTATTGATAAACACATATACATAAAATCTTGAAAAAACATGAGAAAAGGAAGAAATGCAGAAAAAAATACAAGTTATGTATTTATAAACCTCTTACTTTTTAAAATATACGTTTGTAATATTATACAATGTAAGAAAAATATTTATGTTGGTTTCTAAATTTTAAATCCTCAGAACCAAATAGTAAAGGGTTTATGCTTATGGTTTCATGGCAATCAATTATACTAATAGTTTCACTTCGTAAACGAGAATATTTTGGACAATACAGCAAAAAATGAGAAGAAGACTCGACTTGACCACATGTACAATTAGGAGAGTCCACCAAATTCCGCGTGAATAAGTGGTTGTTTAATGAACTACAGTTCATGCGCAATCTGGTGTGTAATATTTGTCCCATTCTACTGCCTATGTAAAAATACTTCGGACATTCACGTTTTATAATTAGATTATTTTTGTATAATGAACTACAGTTCATGCGCAATCTGGTGTGTAATATTTGTCCCATTCTACTGCCTATGTAAAAATACTTCGGACATTCACGTTTTATAATTAGATTATTTTTGTATATATCTAAATCTTTCTCACACTTCTTTTTGGTAATCTGTTCCATAATCTAATTGACATAGGAAAGAAGTAATTTGAGTAAAAATTTGTTTTAGTTGGATTTCCGATATATGATTTGCCTGGCGTGTAAAATGACCATGCACGTAGACAACTGCATTGGGTAGCAAGTTATGACGAAATGACGGTGTAAGTTTATTTATAATGATAAAATAAAACCAATATATGCGTTTCTCTTATTTCAGAAAGTTTTTCCCATCCCGTTTCGTCATAAACCTTTTGAACTGATGTTAATTTTATTCCTCCCGTTATAATTTTCATGGCCTCTACTTGAACATTTTGAATTTTATCAACCAAAACTTGAGTATGATTATCCCACACTATACTCACCATACTCAAGAATTGGTCGCACAAAAGAAAAATAAGTTTTTCTCTAAAGTAAATCTATCTAAGACAAATCTCAATCTTCGTAACAAATTTACCCTGTTATGCGCTTTTTTCTATTGTGATTTATGTGGTCATGCCATAAATGGTGAATAAAATGATATGGAGTAAATGCACACGAGACAAAGTCTCTACAAGTACATGGTAAAAACAAGCAAAGGAACAACGCTTTTATAGTTGTTCTTCATCTTGAAGTCACCATGTGGCCTTCAACAATGAGCTTTACTCATACCTCATAGCAAGTTCAAGACGGCCCCTAGCACCGGTTTGAGCGGAATTCTTTGCTAATTGTCGAGC
>MJUU01012635.1:228878-249953 GCA_002080025.1 Modiolus philippinarum | reverse complement strand
TCTTACAATCGCTGTCATCCTTTGTAAGCCATTATTTGCAAAATAAATACCAAGATGATTGTGAAATGCAACTTCTTGAAGATTATGATTGTTCATGATAAGCGGCGGATGCACAGTTTTTACGTTTTTTTCACGATATGGTCATTGTTTCGGTTTTTTGTGGATTAAACTTTACAAGCCATGTGTTTGACCAACGATGAATTTTATCAAGATCCCTGTTCAGAATTTCAGCAGCATTGTCTGGAGTGTCAACGGTAATGCAAATGCTCGTGTCGTTGTCGCATGAGATTTTAAAGTCTATGAAAACTGCAAGTTCCGGTTCCGGTTTTTGCCTTGTTAACTTCCGGCATGAGAATTGCAAGTTCTGGAATTGCGAAATGTACGGGAAACCTCTGTTTATTCAAACTGCAATGTGACATCTCACATTATTTTGCGAAACATTTAATCACAATTAGCCCTTTTGTTCTTAAATTTCTTTCAAATTAAATTATTTATGTAAATGATTGTACTCTAGCATAAATGAAAGTACATCACGGTTGTCAGTCCTGATTTCATCATTAAAGTGAAAAAATGCATTTAAGTCATTATAGGCTTATAGAACTTTTGTATGTCTATAGATACTTTAACAATATGGGTTTGTTGGAAACATCCTTCATTTTGAGTCTTTTGATTCAGCATGGGACTATTTAGTTATATGATAATATTAGTCCCATGTAGATTCAGCGTGAAACGTGATTATTAATTTTGAGGGAAATGGATTAAAGGATTTAAATATTTAAATTTGCAAAGCGAAAAAAACTAAAAGAAAATTATTGCATTGCATAAAGAAATATATTCAAAGTTCCTTCCAATTAAGGGGCTTAGGCAGAAAAATAATGGCCAAAATAATTTAGTTATTATAACCAGGGACTATAATATAGGTATACATAGTCCCTGTTATAACTAGCAAATCAGTTGCTGTCGGAAATATGTCAAATATGGCCCAAACTTATTGGCAATGTTAAAAGTTGCAAGCAATGAAAAATAATGACCCGCAATGATTTTATAGATTGATTTACTTAAAGCTTGCAATATTATAGCTATGGTAAAATTTTCATGAAAAAATTCTAACAATAAACTGTTATTTGTAAGATAGGTGAGTCAAAAACATTATTTTGATTTACCTGCTTAATCTGGATTAGAGGTCTAAACATATGGGCTGGGTAGCCCCTCTGACCCTTCTTAATATTTTTTTTTCTGACCTTATTCGATTTCATGGCTATTGAAATAGCTGCAAGTTTTTATGGCTATCTGTTTTCAGTTTGGGTCATAAAATATAATCATTCTGTGAAAATATTTGCGATTAATAATTATGATCATTTATGGCTATCTGTGGTCAGGTTAGGTCATAAAATGTTATTCTGACCCTATGCTTGCAGATTTCATGGCTGTGAAAATAGTTGCGATTAATAATTATGATTTTTTTATGGCTATCTTTGGTCAGGTTGGGTCATCAAATGTTATTCTGACCATATGCTTGTGGATTTCATGGCGGTGAAAATAGTTGAGATTAATAATTATGATCACTTATGGCTATATGTGGTCAGGTTAGGTCATAAAATGTTATTCTGACCCTATGCTTGCGGATTTCATGGCGGTGAAAATAGTTGCGATTAATAATTTTGATAATTTATGGCTATCTGTAGTCAGGTTGGGTCATAAAGTGTTATTCTGACCCTATGCTGGCAGATTCCATGGCTGTGAAAATAGTTGCGATTAATAATTATGATCATTTATGGCTATCTGTGGTTAGGTTGGGTCATCAAATGTTATTCTGACCTTATGCTTGCGGATTTCATGGTGGTGAAAATAGTTGCGATTAATAATTATGATAATTTATGGCTATCTGTGGTCAGGTTGGGTCATAAAATGTTATTCTGACCCTATGCTTGCACATTTCATGGCTGTGAAAATAGTTGCGATTAATAATGATCATTTATGGATATCTGTGTTCAGATTGTGTCTTAAAATAGCATTCTGACCCTATGTTTGCAGATTTCATGGCTGTGAAAATAGTTGCGATTTATAATTATGATCATTTATGGCCATTTTGGTCAGGGTGGGTCATAAAATGTTTTTCTGACCTTATGCTTGCAGATTTCATGGGTGTGAAAATAGTTGCGATTAATAAATATGATCATTTATAGCTATCTGTGGTGAGGTTAGGGCATAAAATATCATTTTGACCATATGTTGCAGATTCCATTGCTGTGAAAATAGTTGCAATTAATAATTGTGATCATTTATGGCTATCTGTGGTCAGGTTGAGTCATTAAATTCCATTTGATGGCTGTGAAAAGAGTTCCGATTGTACTAATTATCATTTATGGCTCTCTGTGGTCAGGTTTGGTCATAAAATTGTCATTTTGACCTTAATATCTTATGCTTACAGATTTATTCTGACCATTTAGGTTCTCTGTTGGTTGGTTTGTTGTAATGTCCTTAGTTTTTCCTAAAAAAAAACAGTAACAGCCATAGAAATTCCAGGATTTCAAGGAAATATAAAAAATGTCGAAATCATTCAATATTGATTTGAATTATTTAAATTATAGAAATAATCATAATTAACCCGCACATGAAAACTACGAACGATTTGTTGAGTTTAACTGATTTTTTCTTAAGCCCCTGACCCCCTCCCCAAGTAAAAATGCACAAATGTTGCCCTGTGGATGTGTTTCTGCCTACTGTTTTTTTTTTCAAGTGCATACATTTTTCGCCGTTGTGTCTCAATATTGAAAATCAATTTACTGCAAATCTTGACTTATCCTCACTAACCCGTCAACCTCTGATTACTTCTTATCTCGTCAACTTATATAATTATTGGTTTCTCATGTTTATTCTTTAAACAGATGAATAAATCATTTGGTTCCTATAATTATATACCAAGGTTAAATTCCGTATAAAAATCATGTTTTTTAAATATTTCCGTCGTATGGCGCATACTTTAAAATTTCATAGACTTTAAAATCTAATTAACATGTAAACCCCCGTATGAAATCTGCAAGTATATGACAAAAACCGGAAATGGAAGTTGCAATTTTCATAGACTTTAAAATCTCATACGACATCGTCAGCGAACAACTTTATACAAGGATCAATGTCAGACATGATGTCAGTAGTAAATAAGACAAAATAGAAGGGGACCAAGAATAGAGCCTTGTGGAACTCCAACCTAAATAAATCTCCATTTAACACAACCCTTTGGAACCTCCCAGATAAATAGCTTCTTAACCAGTTTAGTATATTTCCCGATAAACCGTATTGTTGAAGTTTAAACAAAAAACCTATATGCAATACACGATCGAAAGCTTTGCTAATGTCACAGAACACGACACGTATTTCTTTTCCACTATCTAAAGCTTTTCCAATGTCATTCGAAATACCAATTAATTGATTGATTGCGGAATCGCATTTCATTAAGCCAGACTGGTTAGCAGTGATAACGTTATTTTCTAATAAAAAATTATGAACGTGTTTATATACGCAACGTTCCAAACACTTCGACAAAATACTCAGTAAGGAAATAGGTCTGTATTTTTTTTACTTCACTAGGATTATTAGCTATAAAGACTGGGGTAACATTCGCCTTCTTCCATTCTTTGGGAAAAGTTGATGATGACAAGGATAATTAAATAATTTACAAAGCGAAGCCTTCAATTCAATAGCAGCTTTTTTGAACAGACGAGGATTCATTTGGTCAGGACCAGACGCCTTTCTTGCAATTGTGTTTAAAACATTTAAGCTTATGCCAAAAAGGCAATAATCGGGTACGAAAAGTTGTGGGAGTGTTGGATCAGAATCGTCTAATTCCATTTGTAAAACAAAAAATCGTTAAAAACGGTAGCTTTATCTTAATCGTCTGATATACAATGTAAGGTTGATCATTAAAGGGGGTATCCCTGAATGAGTAAGTTTAATACCTGAAATCTTATTACAAGTTTCCACCAAGACCGAGATGAACAGTTTTCATCTGTAAGGATATTCACGAGAATTGTTATATAAGAATCTCGAGCTTTCCTTACATTTGATATTACAATATAGCTAATTTATCTAAATTTATGCCAGTCGGTTGCTCTGTTATAACGCTTCGCTTTCGAATGTGTTCGATTTTTCTTACGAATTTATTTTCTGGGCTCATTTGTCATCCGAACCGGATCAGCTTTCCGTAAAGTAACAATTCTAGTCGACATCGTTAATTCAGCCGCATGTATTACATTTATACGATCGGACATATCGTTTGCTATTTTATCAATGTCGTCTGTATTAAATAAAGTATCCCAATCTGTGTCATCTAGTAATTATTAACTAAATACCGAAATTACTGTGAATTTTTTTTCTGCAGATGCGCATTTCGACAACTTATGTCTCTTCAGTGCAGATGAAATCTAAAACAACGGCAGTAGAATACCGAAGGAACAAGGGAAGCGATGACTACAAAAATCGAAGTCCAAAGACATGGCAGAAACGGTAACAGATAAAAACAAAGACAAAACAAGGACGTGAGACAGCTACAATGCACGGAAATAAAAAGATAACATTAAGAACTAAGGCACTCATAGTGTGAACTCCCATGAAAACCGGGAGTGACATCAGGTGCTCCGGAACGTTTGGAAGACCGCAAAAATCAAAGATGTTAAACTGATAGAGAACAAATACCCAATATGATCTAAATGTAAAGCCAAAATTAGCTAAGGACAGAGCTTTGCATGAGGGAGATACTCCTTAGTTTCCAACAAAATTTACACAAATTTAGATATTGTAAGGTTCGAAATATAATCGGCTTTCGGGTCAGCACCGAAGTACTGACTACTGGGCTGGTGAATACCCTCGGGGACTAACAGTCCACCAGCAGTGGCATCGACCCAGTGGTAACAATTAACTAAATACCGAAATTACTGTGAATTTATTTTCTGCAGATGCGCATTTCGACAGCTTATGTCTCTTCAGTGCAGATGAAATCTAAACGTTTAATCTAATCTAATCTAATTGTCGGTATTCGTCAAAGTGACCATTATTATAAATCCAAACAATCCGTTTAAATAAATTGAGAACAGGTCGTAGGGCGTTAATAAATCCAATGATTGGACAATGGTAACGTATTTGATCCATGAGTGGGCTCCTACACAAGAATACGGTACAAATAAAGGGTTATTTGTTATAATCAAATCAATTAACGATGACGAATGTTCGGTAAAATTAGTTGTATCTTCAACAAGTTGCTGTAAACTATCTTTGAAACATATATTTTTTTCTTTTGGAATTATATTTCAATTGATTGTAATTAAAATCACCCGTTATAATTATGTTATCACAATGTACATCATTTACAGTTGATTCTAAAGGATCGTCTATACTATTCCAAACATTTAAATCACTATGTGGTGGAACATAAAAAGTACTATACAAAACCATTGTTTGTCTATCTTAAGTTCGACCCATACTACTTCAACATTAGCTGCTTCTAAATCTGTTCTTCTTTTAGCATATATATTATCCCGTATATATACAATGACACCTCCCCCAATTTTGTCACTTTTCCTGTCGTTTCTGAAAGGCTTGTGATAGTTAGGTATCTCTAAAGACTCTTCCGAGTGATTTGTATTGAGCCATGTCTCAGTAAACGACAAAATACCAAAGTCACTATATTCAGCCGCATCAAGTCAATTTTGGGGATAATACTTTGAACATTTAAATGTAAAAATGATATAGATATGGAAAACATTTCTTTCAAACTTAGATTATCTGAACTTGCGTAGTCTGAAATAGAACTACTTAAATCTGAGTCATTATCTAAGGGACCTGGAATCGTTTCAATACCTTAGAGTATAAGGAGAATCTGTAAAACAATCAAGATGAAAGTAATATGGACTACAGTATCAGAAAGTAATCTCGGTTTGTATACTTGATCTTTACAGCTATTCAGGTCACTATTATAATAAGTATTATTAGCAAGTTTTGTCATAAATCTATGAATGAGGGCTAAATCAACTGTAAACCACAAAATGTGATAAAATGAAACACGTCCGTTTTCCTTTTTCCAAAAATAAGTAGATATACACAAAATAATTCACACAAAGCTAGATTGTTCTTATTACTTTGCCCAAGGGTCATTGCAAAGAGGTCAACTCTCAATAGGTATTGATCAATACCAATACTCATTATGTTACACCTGATTGATCACGCTGATAGTGTGAGTGGCCAAAACACATGAAAAAATCATTCATCAATAATTGTTTTATTGCGCAAGAGATCTAATTTGCATTTATACATGGTTTGTCATAAGTCTTTATCTTCATAAGGTAATACAAGTGGTTGAAATTTTTTGCCACATTTATTTATATATTTATGTTACTTTTGTATTATGGGAATGTTACCTCCAAAAATTTTTTTAGAAACTTCAGAAAAAGATAACTTAAATGGAAGGGTTGCAGATTAAATATGTGTAAATTTTGTTATTAGCCCTATTTTCAAATATTTGGGTCCACCGATTGGTAAAATACATGTATACTGGTCATTTAAAACACTTTGCTGTCTCATTGACAGTTTTCCATCTTGTTTTTTTATCATTTTCTCTGAAACTACCGAACAGAAGCAAACTTAATCAAAATTCACAGTGAAATAGGTCTTTGACAATAACTTTTCATATTTTTCAGATCTAATAATCAACATAGCATACACACGGCCTGGGAAACTCCATGATGAAAAAAAAAAACGGATCCGGAAATCTGTGAATAAGTCCAGTTCGAGAAATAGCGCTAAATCTATTCTTAAGAAATAATTCATGGGCGCCGGTAGTTTGTTGGTGATTTACATATGGGTGGCCATTATTTTCGCTAAATATTTTACCCAGAGTGTAGCGCAGCGGAGCGAGTGGTAAAATAAACGAAAATAATGGACACCCATTTGTAAATCGAGTACAAACCACCTGCGAACATGAATTATTTCGATACTAATATGACCATAGTTATCTGGACGGACCTATAGTGTACACGAAAATGGCAGTCATAACATAAGATTTACTGACCTGATGTTATGACGTCGTCTGTTTCAGCGTAAAGAGATCTAAAGACTATTGTTAGGTCTCTCATAATGTTATTGGAGATTTTCATATGGCTGGTCGTCATGGTAACCATTGTTCTCATATTAGAATTATAAATAACAAAATATCGAAGTTACTGTTAGTTTATTTTCTGCAAAGGTGCATTTCGACAACCTATGTCTAATCAGTGCAGATCAGACCAAAACATTTGGAAGTCATTTACCGAAAAATGTTGAGCTGGTAGAGAACAAATAATCAAAAGGATATAAACAGAAGGACAGAAATTCAGCTAAGGATAAAGCTATGCATTATCATTATTTAAATAAATCACTTCTAGATGATATTTTGGAGATTGTATTTTCATTTCACATTCAAAATTCTATTAATCAGATATTAATTTGCCAAAACATCATATAAAGTTTATTTCGCAAGCATTACAATTATTTCGAATCAATTCAAATATGAAAATTATTGGAATAAATCACTTCTAGATCGTATTTTTTGGAGATTGTGTTCTCATTTCAGATTCTAAATTCTATTAATCAGATATTAATTTGCCAAAACTTCATGCAAAGTTTACATCGCAAGTATTCAAATCATTTGGAAACACTTCAAATATGGAAATTATTGGAATTAATCACTTCTAGATGGTACAATGTATTTTTGGAGATTGTATTCACATTTCACATGCAAAATTTTATTAATCAGATAAATTGACTAAAAGTTTATGTTGAAAGCATTCAAATCATTTGGAAGCACTTCAAATATGAAAATTATTGGAATAAATCACTTCTAGATGGTATTTTTGAGATTGTGTCCCCATTTTCACATTGAAAATTCTATCAATCAGATATTATCTTACGAAAAATTGACTAAAAGATTAAGTCGCAAACATTCAAAACATTTTCAAGCACTTCAAATATGGAAATTATTGGAATCACTTCTAGATGGTATTTTTGGAGATTGTATTCTCATTTCACATTCAAAATTCTATTAATCAGATATTATTTTACCAAAAATTGACTAAAAGTTAATATCGAAAATATTCAAATCATTTCCATGCACTTAGAATGACGAAATTATTTCATATTCTAAATTCTATTAATCAGATATTAATCTGTCAAAACTTCATTTAATGTTTACATTGCAAGTATTCAAATAATTTCAAAACACTTCAAATATGGGAATTATTGGAATAAATCACTTTTAGATGGCATTTTGGAGATTGTGTTCTCATTTCATATTCAAAATTCCATTAATCAGATATTAATTTGCCAAACCTTCCTCAAAATTTTACATTTCAAGCATTCAAATCATTTTGAAACACTTAAAATATGGAAATTATTTGAATAAATCACTTCTAGATGATATTTTTGGAGATTTTATTCTCATTTCTATTAACCAGTGTTATTTTACCAAAAATATCGCAAACATTCAAATCATTACGAAGCCCTTCAAATATGGAAATTATTGGAATAAATCATTTGTAGACGGTATTTCTGGGGATTTTATTCTCATTTCACATTAAAAATTCTATTAGTCAGATATTATTTTACCAAACATTGACTAAAAGTTTATATCGCAAACATTCAAATGATTTTTGAAATACTTCAAATATGGAAATTACTGGAATAAATTACTTCTTGGTGGAATTTTCGGAGAATGAATTCTTATTTCACATTCAAAATTCTATTAATCAGATATTATTTTACCAAAAATTGACTAAACGTTTATATAGCAAACATTCAAATAATGTTCGAAACACTTCAAATATGGAAATTACTGGAATAAATCACCTCTAGATGGTATTTTTAATGATTGTATACTCATTTAACATTCAAAATTCTTTTAACCCGATATAAGTTTGCCAAAACTTCATCAAAAATTTAATTATTGGAATAAATCACTTCCAGATGATATTTTTGGAGACTGTATGCACATTTCACATTCAAAATTCTATTAATCAGATATTTTTTTTTCAAGAAATGATTAAAAATTAATATTGCAAACACTCGAATCATTTTTTGAAAACTTCAAATACAAAATTTATTGAAATGAATCATTACTAGATGGTATTTTCAAAGATTTTGTTGACAATTTATATTCAAAAGTCTGACTACCTCTTGAATATTAAATTGCCAGAAGTTTATATCACAAACAAGCGAATCTTTTGGAAGAACTTCAAATTGGAAGCATATATAAATGACTGCAAGGTGATATTTTCAGAGATTGTGTCGACATAAATTTTGAGTATTTCCCGACAGGAGTCATTTACAATAAGAATTCAACGAATGCATGTACCAGAATTTTGTCGAATGTTCACTTCTTTTTGAAACACTTCATGTAGAGGAATCGTTAATAATATTTCAAAATATTCATTTCATTTCATGTTGTAAAGTATCATTAAATATATTCGTAAGATTTTTCACGGATTTTAACATTTAATTTCAAATAAAAATTAAAAAGTATAATTAAGAAAAATAATTCTTTATTCCAGATTTTTTCCTTTTCTCTCGCTTTTCGCACTCCCAGGTATTTATCATTACAGATGTACTAGACTTAGTATTCCGATATTTTAATTGACCTGAATTGAAGTAAAAAATGACGTGTGACGGATGTCTAATGCAATCTGATTGGCTGAATGGTGAACGTTGACGAATGACGGGTGACGAGTACGAACAAGCTCTTACTTAAGAACAGTGAATCCTGACGGATGAATGATGACTGATGAATGATCTGACGGATGCCTTTCGAATCTTAAATGATATGACTTGACTTTTGACTGATCGGTGACGAATCGATGAATCATGACGGATCGCAAAAATGGGAATGTTGATTGGTCCATGGACTGTAGACAGCTAAAAAGGACAGAACTAAAGACACAACATTCAAAAGCAAGACACTCGCAGTGTGAACTCCCATGACATTGAGATTGACATCGGGTGCTCCGGTAGGGTAAGCATGTCCTGCTCTGTTAACAGCACCTGTCACACTGTTCATGAGTCAATAGGAAAATGTCAAAAACCAGGAAGACGGTAATCTAGTTGAAAATGTTCGCTTTCATTTGGGAAATTGACACGTCACATCTTTCAATGATGCTATGGTGACGGCCATAGAATTTCTTAAGGGATGAAATTAACATAGGCTGAACATAACCTAACTGAGAAGCTTTGGGGACAGTGTCTTTGCTCTGTTCATAAATCACTGTGCAAACTACATGCTCGGGATCGATTTGGAACATAAATATGCCAAATCAAAGATCAAGGTCACAATGGTCAGAACTCAGCCTAATAAAGTTTCTCCTTTTGGGCATTTGTTGTGTTTCACTAACAAATTTCTTATGTTTTTTCTCGATTTTACATATATTGAATTAAAGTGATTTTCAGACAATGCTTTATCAACAAGGTATCAAATTTCTGTAACCATCTTCTCAAACAGATTTTTACTAAGAGGTCTGAAATTTTGCAAAGTATTTTTGCAAATATACACACATAAAACATTTGTTTCCCCTATTTTGGTTGCCTTGTATACTGTTTCCTTATTTTACAGGTGGTTGAACTAATAATTTGTTTTACAACATACTATTTCTCTAACAACTTTTAACCAAGAGGTCTGAAACTTCTATTTTTGTTGAATTTTAAATTTGTTTCAGGATTTTATAACTAGTAGATTTCCTAATTAATATCAAAGCAACAAACAAATCATAATCCAGAATGAATGCCAATACAAGGGTAACATACACACAAAAACATTCATAACGAGGACAAAACAAACAGAACATAACACTAAACGCAACAACAAATAAAGCACTATCAATGTGAACCCCTAAAAGCGAAAGTGTCATCAACTTCTGCAGAAGGGCAAGCATGATTTGCTCCACATTGGACACCAATCAAACAGCTGGTAAAAATATTGCTTATTGTAAAACAGAGCGTTACAGATATCCCCTAAACGAACACTGTTGATGTTTTCCACAGTTTCCATGGCAACAGCAGCATTTATGAGATTTCTAAGACTAAACATTAATTTCTACACGTCAGATAACTATCATGTAAAATTTCATCCAATTGAATCACTTTGAATTTTCCTGTCCTCTTCCATTTCCATGGCAATGACAGTCATCTTAAAATTTTGAGGCTTAAAATCATTTCTACACATGTCAGACAACCTTCCCGTAAAATGTAATCAGAATTGGAGCATTTTAAATTTTCCCGCCTACTTTCCGTCCCATGGTAACGTTCATCATTTTGAAAATTTTAAGACCAAAAATCAATCATATGCATATTAGGCAACTTTCCTGTAAAATTTCATGCAATTCCGAGCACTTTGAATTTTCCTGCCCTTTTTTCCGTTTCCATGGCAACGGTGGCTATTTTGAAAATTTTGAAGATTTCTGCATATCTACCCATGTAGGGCAACATTCCTGTGAAGTTTCATGAAGTTTGGCCCATAGTTTCTGAAAAACATGTCGAAAAAAAAACAACAAAAAATAACAAGTGATAATTGTGTTTGGATGCAAGCACAGAAGTCACCAAAACGACCACCAAATCAGAATTCATGTATTCTTAGAAATTTTAATCCAGTTTGGAATACTTTGAATTGTTCAATCTTTTACCAGTTGCATGGCAACGTCGGCCGTCATGGAAATTTAAAGCCTGAAATCCATTGCCATGCATACACAGAACATACCTAAAACATCATCTAATATGAAGCACTTTAGATTATCCTGAATTTTTCCCGTTTCCATGGCAGCGGCGGCCATTTTAAAAAATTTAAGCCAAAAAATCATTCTTTGCATCGGAAGGAACATTCTTGTAAATTTTCGTCAAATTTGGAGCACTTTAAATTTTCCCGCCCTTTTCCGTTTCCATGACAACTACGGCTATTTTGAAAATTTTAAGACCAAAAATCAATTCATTGCATAGTTAGAAAGATTCCTATAAATTTTCATCCAATTTGGAGCACTTTTATTTTACTTGCCTTTTCCCGTTTCCATTGCAAAGTTGGCCATTTTGAAAATTTTAAGACCGAAAATCATTTCTATGCATGATAAGGAACAATTCTGTAAATTTTCATCTAATTCGGAGCACTTTTGTTGGGGGACATACATATATGGTGTTGAAAGGTCTCTTCGGTAGATGATTGGTTTTATATGTCATTTTCTTACACATAGACAAAAGCCAATGAACATTCATGGTACGTGTTACTTCTCTTACCCTCAAATAGTACAAAGGTTAAAGTTCGATAAACATCTGTTGAACTCTTCCATGTGTCTTCAGTATTTAGGCAATTACAAGGACAAATCTGTGGCTCAACCACAATGTTATATACAATACAACACAAAAAACCAACGCGCTAACAACGTGAACTCCCACTGGAAACCGGGAGCGTTATCAGGTGCTCCGAAAGGGTAGACATGACCTGTTTCACACCTGTCACACTGTAAGTAAAAAGCCTGGCGTTATGTCAATTTCGATATATGTTTCAATCAAGAAATACCTCGGTCGACTTTGATTTGCTCAACTCGGCTTACTCTAGTTACTCGAGTTCCAATCGAACGGTGCGAGTTACTTTGCAACGTCATCAATTTGACCTTTTGAACCTACTCAGTTCAACCTAGACCAGGGTGCAGGTTTAATCGAGTAGAGTAAATAGTCAAGATGCCGGAAAAAAAGCAGTAACAAAATAATTAAAATGACTTTTTCCATGTTTCGACTTATTGCATTATAGCCGGGACTAATAATGCTTCTGATTTTCAAAAACTGATGATAAATTGGAACAGGAAGCAAGATATACGTGGAATTGATGTTGGTTTCGTCTGATATTTAACCGAAGTGGTACTTTTCGGATTTGGCTATACATTACTATAAAGGAAATACATGGAACAAGTAAATTTTGTGTCAATAAATGTAATGTTTGAACAAATATAGGATTCAAGAAAGCCCCGAATTTAGACTGGTAAGTGAACAATAATGTTTTTATTCTCATGCTTTACGATAACAGATTGACAAGGCAATTTTTTTCAAATTGGCTAAACCCTTTTCTTGCCAAGATATTAGGTTTTCTAAATAAATATCTAAATTGGGACGAAACATCCTTTACAACTGGTTCAATACTGAAAATGATTTTATTTCCATTTTAAGGATCACCACTCGGATAACTATTCCAAAAAATATTCTGTCCGAAATACATAAATTACCAATGGGTTCTAAGATCCACAACCAAAATACCAAAGTGAAAAATCATGTTCACACAGAAAAAGTCTTAGGCCTCTTACGTAGCTAATCACAATGTGATTTGTTACAAGTAAGCCTTACTCGTGCTCTGCTGTGTGATTCATTGCTGTGATGCTACTTGTAATGTGATTTAGCTTACATATAGCATCTGCCTGGTCATAAAGGTGTTGAAAATGAATTTTCAGTGTGATCAACTACATCGCCATTGTGATTTCGCTACCTGGATTTGTGATTGATTTGTGATTTGAGGTCGTGTTTCCAACAGACAATAGGGATTCCTGTTGGAACTAACTGTGCGCCGCTTTTAGCTGACCTTTTCCTTTAATCGTACGAGGCCAAGTTTTTACAAGGGCTTATTAAAAGAAACAAAAACATTTAGCACATTCCTTTAATTTCAGTTTCCGCTACATAGACGATTTACTCTCTCTTAATAAACCTAAATTCAAGGAGTATTACATCAGATCTATCCCAATGAGCTTGAAATTAAAGAAACAACTAAAACACCTACTTCAGCTTCGTACCTAGATATTTTATTATATATCGACGAAGATGGACATTTGAAATCTAAGCTATATGACAAGCGTGATGATGTTAATTTCCAAATTGTGACATATCCCTTTCTTAGCAGCAATAAACTTACATATACAGCCTATGGCGTGTACATTTCACAGTTGATTCGTTACTGTCGAGCGTGTAGCTTGTAGTTTTCTAACAGAGCAAAAACACTGTCCCAAAGGCTGCTTATAGTCAAGGATTTGTACAACCTATGTTTATTTCATCCCTCAAGAAATTATATGGCCACTACCATAACATAATTGAAAGATATGACGTGTCAGTATCCCAAATCAAAGTGGGCATTTTCAGCTAGATTCACGTCTTCCCGAATTTAACTACCAACTTTGACATTTTCCTGGATTGACTCACTCACAGTGTGACGGGTGTTGTTAACAGAGCAGGATATGCTTACCCTTCCGGAGCACCTGATGTCACTTTCAGTTTCACTGTAGTTCAAACTGTGTGTGCCTTTGTTTTGAATATTGTGATTTCTTTCTGTGCTTTGTATTGTTTTCTGTGTTCTCGTTTTGGCCATGTCTTTGGACTTCGATTTTTGTAAATTTCACTCCTTTGTTCCTTCGGTATTCTAATGCCGTTGTACACTGCTAAACAAATGTCAAACAAAGACAAGCAAATTTTTATAAAATGATTTATTATTGAATTATATAGACCGTTATGTGTCGGGTGCCATATATGAAGCATATGATTATATTTCCATTTCTGTGGCGGTACACTACTTTTATTTTAGTTTTGTGAGTTTCCGTTCATTTTTGTTTTGTTTTGTTTTGTTTTGTTTTTTTGTTTTTTTTTTTTTTGTTTTTTTTTTTTTTTTTTTTTTTTTTTTTTTTTTTTTTTTTTGTTTTTTTTTTTTTTTTGTCTCTGTCATGTTCTCTCCATTTGTGTTACATCAAAATCTCCGTGCCTTTTTTATTTTGATTTAAAAAGTTTCCCCTTCTATTTTGGCTTTGCTATTACTAAAATTTATTAAACGGGTTGGGCGTGGCTTAATTTTCTCTGTCTTATAGGTAAGATTAAAACGAATAATCCCGATATAATTGACCCGTGACCAGCCAGGTAAATTAAATAGAGTAATATTTGTTTCGAAAATGTATAGAATTGTCTAGAGAGAAAAGACACTAATAGAGTGGTGTAGAGAATATCATTTCCAAGGAATGTGTTTTATCAGAAAATCTATATGTACTGCAGATCTTTTGAGTAATCGATTTCATTCACTTTTTTACATCAAATTGCACGTATGTGGCAAATGCGTGAATCCGACAGGATGCAGTCTGGTACCAGTTCACACTTCTTATATAAACTGTTTCCGTCTTCAAACACGAAAGAGCTACTATCTCGAAAAATTCCGCATTGCTTAGTCATGCGACAACCGTTTTATCATTTTTGACCCCTCTTAACTAACTGACCATTATCGGTATGACTTTCAATAATGTCATTAAAAAAATGGATAGAGTATAAAAGAAATTTAAAAACGTCTTATATGAGTAGAACATTGCATTTAATATTAAATTCTATATCTGATGGCCCGACATTAATTGTATGCATATCATCCCAATTAGTTTATTTAACTGTTAGCTATTTATCATTTTCATTTATTCAGAATATTCCTAACTTTGTTTCTATTTCACAAATGAGAACAGATATGTTTGGGTAGATCCAGAATTTGTTACCGTACTGACTAACACCGACTGTGACAAAAACTTTTCACTAGCAGTGTGACGGATGCCACGCGTGGAGCAGATCATGTTTACCCTTTTGGAACACCTGATGATACTCCCGGTTTTCAGTGGGAATTCAAACTGTCAGTGCTTTATTTTTTGTGTTGTCTTGTATAATCACACTGCAATCTTAGTTTTGTCTTCGTTGTTGATATATGTGGTACCGAGTTGTCCTGGTCATTGTCTAAATACTTAATACATTATTAAAAAAGCTTTTCAAACTTCTACCATGGTACTGTTTGGGGGTTAGAGAAGTAACACGTACCATGGATCTCATTGGTTTTGTCTAAGGGTTAGAAAATGACTTTAACCAATCAGCCACCAAACAGATTTTTCAACATCATATTCCAGCCGGCTGTGTGACGAGTACCATGCGTGGAGCAGATTTTGTTACCCTTCTGGAGCACCTGACGATACCTCTCTTTTTATAGGGGTTCACACTGCTAGTGCTTTAGTTGTGTGGTGTTCTTGGTCATTTTTGTTTATTTGTTTTGTCTTTGTCATACTGTCTCAATTCGTGTTCAATGTGAATTGCCGTGATTTTGGATTTTGATTTCAGAATTCCCCCTTTCCTCGTTCTTGCTTCGATATTCGTTTGCCGGTGTACTTATAAAATTGTATTCAATAACGTCAGGTAAAATTCATGATCATGAATAACACAGCTTTTACAAAAGCATGTCCTTTGATATTTTCTTTCCTTAGTTTGTCCACACTCTTGCCTAACTCTTGTCCTTACTTGCTGCAATCTAAATGGTGGGATGTGAACAAGATTTACATTGATTTAATATATAAATCATATAATTAACGGGAATTAATTTATGTGTTTTAATAAATAACAACCATCAAAATATAAACAGTTAATATAATGGCCATGAAAATGACTTTGATTCGATTTAATGGCCATAAATTTGATAAGTGTGTTTGTTTTAATGACCATACTTTTTTCTACAGTAATGGGTAGTTTTAATGTTTTTTTTTTACATTTAACGGCATATTAATGGTATTTCAATGGATATTTCATGGAATTTTAATGGTTTCTTCCGCAGTAATGTTAGTCAGGGATTTGTTCAACCTATGTTAATTTCCTCTCTCAAGAAATTCTATGGCTGTCACCATAACATCATTTAAAGATATGACGTGTCCGTATCCCAAATCAAAGTTGACATTTTCAGCTAGATTCACGTCTTCCCGGATTTAACTACCAAGTTTGACATTTTCCTGGATTGACTCACTCACAGTGTGACGGGTGTTGTTAACTGAGCAGGATATGCTTACCCTTCCAGAGCACCTGATTTCACTTTCAGTTTCACTGTAGTTCACACTGTGAGTGCCTTTGTTTTGAATGTTGTGATTTCTATTTCTGTGCTTTGTATTGTTTTCTGTGTTCTCGTTTTGGACATGTTTTTGGACTTCGATTTTTGTAAATTTCACTCCTTTGTTCCTTCGGTATTCTACTGCCGTTGTACACTGCTAAAAAAATGTCAAACAAAGGCAAGCAAATTTTTATAAAATGATTTATTATTGAATTATATAGACCGTTATGTGTCGGGTGCCATATATGAAGCATATGATTATATTTCCATTTCTGTGGCGGTACATACTAGTTGTATTTTACTCATATTTCAGTTTTGTGAGTTTCAATTCATTTTTGTTTATAGTTTTTGTCTGTGTCATGTTCTCTCCATTTGTTTTACATCAAAATCGCCGTGCCGTGTTTTTTTTTTAAGTTTCCCCTTCTATTTTGGCTTTGCTATTTGTTTCGATAATGTTTAGCATTGTCTCGAGAGAATATACACTATTAGAATGGTGAAGCTACAATCTAAATGGTGGGATGGGAACAAGTTTTTACACTTATAAAGTCCTCCCAATTTTATTTATAAAATTGGTATCAGTTACATTCGACATCGAAGTGGCAATGGAAACACAAACGACTTAATACAACTACAGGCCCATAAACTAACGAACCTTTGGTGCATAGGTTTCCTGTATTTGCATTAAACAACTTATAACGACAGTTTCGTTTAGCCAAGACGCTTAGGAATGACGGATGTCGAGCGTCTTCTGTTGTGAAAAAAATCATTTTACTATTAGACTGAGAAAAATATTCAAACACCGTTGAAAACTCGAGACGTAGAAATCTCAGAAACAATTTGTTGAGATAGTTCTTTGACTTTGCAAAACCTAATACTGAGAAAAATTGAAATCTTGCCCTCGTACGTCTGAGATTCGTTGATCTTGCATTTTCACCTGTCATGTAATCTATATTTCTCATTTTCATTTCTATAATGTAGTACCTGTTGGAAGTCTTGTTTATTGAACTTGATATCCACACAAAAACAAATTTTAAGATTTTGAATAAAAATATCTAATGTTGCATCTTAATTAGGCTTTTTATCCTGTCGTAAAATATTAAGACATTAAGGTCGAACGAAAAAGGCCAAACCTAACAGATAATTTACTAAACAATTAGCATTTTTAACAGCAACATTCACAATGACAACATCGGAATCGGAAGAATAACAGCGACCAGTCACTTACATCTTTCTGTTGTTATTGTTATGGGAAGATAATTCCAATTGCTATTGCAACGTCCAATTTCATTTGTCAATGTCATGAACAACAAAGAAATTATTTCTCGATAGACGCTTCTTGTACATCAATACGCTTCAATGTAAAATAGTACAGTATATGGTGACGTCAAATTCACTGACACCATTGTTTTCAGATCATAGGGTTTGAATTTTGGAGGAGTTTATGGATGTGTTAACGCGGCGTTTCACTCAAAATTGTAATGTATAGTCCTTTGGACTTTATTCAGTTTATGAAAGAGTCGATCGTCCGCATTTTCACATCAATAAACTCCTCAAAAATTTCAAAATTTCGTTTATTCCTAAATAATGTCCTTTAAAAAAAACAATAATATGTTGATCAAATTCCAATTCTGAAGTAAATTCTACATGTTTCATGTTTGTATATTTTTTCTTGAAAAGTTGTACTCGAAACTTGTATTTACACAAAAATTGTCATATAAACGTGCTATTCAATACACATGATTAATATTAACTTCAAAAACATATTTCCAAATCATTGTTGCTGTTCTTTTATATAAGCCAATAGAATTCTGTTGAACTTTCTGTTTCGGTGATTGCAGTGTTGTTAACATGCCATGGTAGCTGGCTGAAAAAAATACCAAATGATAAAATGAATATTTTATAACTTAAATATAGGTTCCATTTTATTTTTTTCTCGAACTGATGAATCCAAAGAATATAAGGTCTTTTTTCCAGAATAAATCAACTGATACTCAAAAGCGTGACAAGTACAACACGGCGGATGTTTTAAAAAAACAGGAGATGCTTTTTTTCTATCGGTGCATGTATTGATCTCACCCATGGTTTTTAATTTGGTATGTGCTCATAACATGTGTGTCCTTCTTTCAAGTATTTGATGTCTCCGTTTCTCGATATTTCCGATGTTGTTATCATCATTTGACTATTCTTTTTTGTTCTCACTTTATTCGTGACCTCTTTAGTAACTTATGAAATCGTGAAATCAACTCACTTATATAGTTTGGATTATCGTCTTGCTCTCCAACGAGTAGATAGTAGTCAGTTAGGGATGTATATAGTTTCTACATCAAGAACTAAGTTGATTATGAAATTTCTCACATCGAGTTAAATAAATTTTGCAAATATTTGAAAACAAGGCTTGCCGAGTTTTGAAATATTTGAAAATGTATTAAACAACATGTGAGAAATTTCATAACTCACTTGTTTAAGTTGTAGAAAATGTTTCTCTAATCACATAATGTAAACCATCGAGGACTATTTTCCAAAAAGATTAGGCGGGAAATTCCATGTGAGTTGTTCTATCGTTGCAGATGAGGAATATTTTATCGCATTTATCAAACGTTCTTATGATTTGCTAGAAATTAGATCAATGAAAATTAATTTTTTCTATATTTTAGCTCTCACCGACAAATAGGTATCTAAATGGAGCAATATACAGTGATCACTACTTACATTGATCACTACGACCTATGTGTGACGCGAGAATTTCAATATTTATGTCTGTTGCATTTAATTTGAATAAATGCGCCACGATAAATTGCCTTATTAAGTAATGTGCACCTTATTGGCACTTATTCCAGTCGGATTGCTCTAGACAAATTTAAAGCCATTGACATAAATAAGGAAATTCTCGCGTCGCACTTAGACCCCTTGTGACTTATTTCCTATATAACACTCAAGTCATATAAAAACATATAAAACAAATATTTATGAATTATTTCAACCTCTTAATTTTATTTGTGTTAGGACAGAATCATAATATCTTTAAAAATCATAATGTCATAAATATTTCAGATTTCCGGAGCTGCTATTGACGGTCTTAAACTAAATGAGTTTAATTTATGAAACTTTAATATATATTGTTGATGTCTTTTGGTGGCATGAAGATTAAGGACCACAAGTTAAGTAAACAAAATTTACGCCGTTTCATTTCTGTAGGATGTTAAAAACAAATAATAAAAATAGTACCAATACTATTTATACTTCTTTCAATTTATTTACATTTTCTCAACCTAATTACAATTTGGCTTACCTTCTTACAAACGAAATAGTAGTAATCGGTGTCTTTTACATCATCCCACTGAAAATTTTGATATCTCCAGAGTCTTACTGCGTTTTTTCCATGGAATGGTTCGTTTGGTGCCCAGTCTTGAAACACCAAATTCTGAGGTCCAATATTAAGGTTAGACAACCACTGGTATTGACTGGTCACTTTCCCGACACCAATCCATATATCTGACAAATACATAATATTGGAAACAGAACACGGACATAAAAAAACTAGAGGCTTTCAAGAGCCTGTTTCGCTCACCTGGACCACGGCCAATGCATAAAGTCAAACTTCTATGATAAAGGGTCTTTTTTCAAACTATGTTAACAAACCTTTCGATATGATCCGACTTGAATAAACTATTATCCCTATAGCCTGCAATCTTGGAAAAGGGATGGATCTGCAGGACACAATTCTAAAGAGAATAAAGTGGTGTGCCAAAGTGTATTTCCAACTGGCCAGATGGTTTTTAAGGAGAACCTCTTTGAAGGTACTCTAATATTAAACTATGTTTCCAATTGATAGTCAATTTCATAAAGTGCAGACTTGAAGGACATCCATTTTGAAGGGGACCATATAAGGTATATTATAACTAAGTTTTGTTCTAACTAGCCCATGTTGTTTCAGACGAAAAGTTCTTTGTATGCTTTTCTCATAAAGTCCAGTAATAAATTAAGTTCCCCGCAGGTTGCCATGCTGCAGGACACATAAGCACCAAAATACTAATACTTAGTCAGCATTTCATAAGCATTTCCGTCATGCCATGTTTGTTTCAAATCTATTTTATGCAAGATGCATACAAGTCATCACCAGTTCATTTACTAATAGGTCTTCGTTAAATTTCCGGGGG
>MJUU01012635.1:196802-228710 GCA_002080025.1 Modiolus philippinarum | reverse complement strand
GGTGGCCATGTTGGATGACACATAAGCACCAAAGTAACAATACTTAGTCAGCATCTCATAAGCATTTCCGTCATGCCATGTTTGTTTCAAATCTATTTTTATGCAAGATGCATACAAGTCATCAACAGTTCATTTAAGTCTTTGTTAAATTGCAACATTCTGTGCAGGCTACCTAGAAGCTGCTGCTCCATTAGGGAAAGCAAGCCATATGTTTGGTGAGAACAGACCTTGACTAGGAGATGTTAAACGTCCTTTACTACCTTTGTAGGTTTCGCACAGAAAAAAAAGCACAGACCTTTGACACCATATATTTTATATACAAATATTATTATTATGTATATAAAGGTAAAGATCAAGAAAATATTTTTTTATAAGAAATTGTATAAATGTGTACAAAAACGAATATTTTGCTCTTGATTATGGAAGAAATAAATGTCTTTAATAAAGTGATAGCACGGAATTTCTCTAAAACTTAAAAGAGAAAAGTTATTCAAAGAGGATTTGAAAACAGAATTTAAAAGGGAGATAACCTATAACAAACAAAATGGTGATAAACAGGCAATAACTCCTACACAGGCCTTTCGAGAGCGGACTTCTTATTTCTTATTTCCTATTTTTTTATTTCTTATTTCTTATTTCTTATTTAGGACTTTTCAAGCCAAAAGGGACATATCAGTTACTATTTCTTATTTCTTATTTCTTACTTCCTATTTCTGATTTCTTATTTCCTAATTCTTATTCCCTATTTCCTATTTCTTATTTCCCAATTCCTATTTCTTTTTTCTTTTTTCCTATTTCTTATTTCATATTTTCCATTTCTTATTCCTTAAAACCTTATTCACCTTTTGAGAATGAGGTCAATTGAAGATTTATTGACCATAACTGTCAAAGAGCAGATGAAAATTCATTGGCTAATTAGTTAGCATGAATGCATACCTGTTGGAACATAGTTTACTAGGTCATTTGTGGCTTTATTTTTTACTTTTACTTTTCATTTTTAATATAGTTTTTTTCTATTTTGTTTTATACTTTTCCCTTATCCCAAACAATCTTTTCCTCATTTTTCCCACTTCCCATTTTTTTCAACCCTTTTCCCTACTACCCCGAAGCTGTGTCATCCCCTCGAATTTCCTATTTAATTTTGGGAATATTAAAAAAAAATTTAGCGGCATATATGATGTCATTTTAGGGATATTTGGGTTTTAATTACTGGGACATGTGATGCTTTTGTCAAAATTTAGTGGGGATATGGGAATACATGGCATATGTCGAAGTTTTTTCTTTTGGAAATTTATACTAATATTTGATTGGTTAGTGGCCTTTATTTTAACCTTGCAGCGACCTCGTTCTCAAAACCAGATGAGAATGCCATTTTAAGATAAAACTTATAAATAAGAAATAAGAAATAGGAAATAGGAAATAAGAAATAGGAAATAATAAATAATAATAAGAAATAAGAAATAGGAAATAAGAAATAAGAAATGTCCCTTCTCGGCTTTCGTAAGTTATGCTGAATATTTTCCAATATACACATCTCTTCCTGTTACAGTTTTTGAAAGACAGATAAGCATCAAAGTAAGGATACTTAGTCAGCATCTCAGAAGCATTTCCAGCATGCCACGTTTGGTTCAAATCTTTTTTATGCAAGTTGAATACAAATCACCAACTAACTAGTAACGTAAAGTCTATGCAACAGTCTGTGCAGGCTTTTAGCCTAGACGCTGTTGCTTCATATTTTTGTTTTTATCTATATTAACTGTTGCTTCATATTTTTTTTTATTATTAACTGTTGCTTCATATTGAAAGCAAGACCTTTGATTAATAAAACTGCACTCATGACACCATAAGTATATATAAAAATTATTATTTTGTATATTAAGGTAAAGATTAAGATAATATTTTTGTAAAAATTGTATAAATTGGTACAAAAACGCCTATTTTGCTCTTGATCATGGAAGAAATTTTTTTTTTTTTAATAAAGTGATGACAGAAAATTTCTCTAAAAGTTAAAATTTTGGCGGGAAAATTCACGTGAGTTGTTCTCTCTCTAGAGATGAGAAATATATATACCACATCGGCCAGGCAGTTTAAATTTGCTAGAAATTAGAGAAATGTTATTTATTGATCGGGTCTGACAGCAAAAATCAAAGTGAATAAGAAGTATAATTAATGAATTCATTTCTAGTCACTACAACGAAAATAACTAAAGATACTTGTTAAATATAACTCGGAGATATATGCATGTAGTATATTAAACAGATTTAATGGCATTGAAAGTAAAGCAAAGGTTTCATAATATATGTATTAAAATATTATTATTAATTTCTGTAAATTTACTTTCTGCACATGGCCATCTGAACAACTTATGTCTCTTCAGTGTAGATCAAATCAAAACATTTGGAACAAAAAATTTGTAAAATATGATAGAAAAAAAATAACCAAAAAGATATAAATTAAAAATCAAAATCAGGTAAAGACAGAGCTATGCAAGAGGGAGATACTTCTTAGTTTTAATCAAAAGTGAGGCAATTAGCTGTTACATATAATAATTCTAAATACATGTACATTGTAGACATGTGTCAGAAACAAATGTAAGACCTAACAATGATTTTTTGGCAGAATCACCTTCTAGTCACCATCTAGCTAAAACTTCATTACATTTGCCTATTATTTAAGTGCAAAAGATAAAAATGAGTTTTCACCATTGGTCAAGTGCTAAAAAAAAGATTAGTTTTACATTCACATGAAATAGAATACCAAAAATAAACAAATGTGTTCAAAAACTTAATTGTCAAATATTGAACTGCCGATTTTAAACAGTACATATGTGTGTATTTCCAGTTTTACTAGTAGAAAATATAATATTCATTGACAGTTTTTCTTCGGTTTTTCGTTGTAATGTCATTATTTTGAAATTTGTTACAAATTTATTTAGCTAGGTAGCCACAGAAATAGATCTGCAAAATAATAAAACAATTGCAGCCTATCGAATACGGTCAATGCAGAAATCTACTAACGTGAGAAAAAGTATATTCCTCGGCCAATATTCATTTCTCATGTCAATAAATTTCTGCATTGAACTCATCAGTAGGCTATAATTGATTAGCAAAAATTATTAGCTTTGTGCCTTGTTATTATAAATGGAAACGCGACAATTTAAAAGAAAAAAAAACGATGTACTCCAATTTCGCCCAAGCTGGTGAATCAAGATTGAAGCGATATAAAAATCATTTATATTAAGGCGAGATGCGTTTGTACTAAGTTTGAATCTAGCTGAAAAAATCGAAGATCTTTCTAAGGACGAAATTTTTATACAATTATAATCGTTAGGTATATTGACCTAGGGCGTAGTCGAGTGTTGATATACCTAAATAGTTTTCATAAATGTCTGTAGGGACCGCGACTTTAATGGGCTACAATTATTGTTTTATTGACCAATTTTCATATAATCACAAAGTCTAAAAAAACAATATTTTAATCCTTTGTATCAATTGAAAGTGAAAGGGCAAAAACTTCAAACATCAACTGATTAGAACATGAAGATAATATAATTTATTAAATAAATTTTTGTTTTCATCTACTCAAAATGACCGATCATTATAAATTTCAAGGTCACTTTTAAAAAGGAAAAAAAGCACAGATATACTAAGTAACACTATACATAAATGCACGAGCCATACAAAAATAGTCGCGTGCTTGTCATATCGACCTATGCTATTTTCCCCTTGCATTTGAATTAATGGTCATTACAACTTTGCAAGTAAAAAAAGATAAGCTTGAATTGTCTGAAAGTATTACTTGTTTAGAAGATATTTAACAAACACTTTAAACAATTTAAAACATTAAACAGCATTAATAACAGCACAATTTGAAATCTATTTAGAGTATTGAATACCAAAATCAATTTCTGTGTTGATTAGATGTCGGTGTATTTTGAAATCTATTCAGAAGGATGAATACCAGAATCAATTTTTCTAAATTCATTTCACATTTTTGCAAATCACGATGGCAAACATAACTCTCGTTAACCTTTTCATTTACTAACACTATATTTTGTTAGATTTTATATAAAATCAAATATGTCTATTGTCTTACACCTGAAATCTCTAAAAACAAAGCGACAAAGATATTTCTTTCGTTTTAATCAATAGAACAGATCATAACAGATTCTCATGGATAAAAAGTTCATTTTTAATAAGCTAAAAATTGCTTTTCTCTATTTTTCCGTTCATTAATAGTTTAAAGAATGGCAACAATATTAAATCTTTGATATCAATTCCAATTAAAAAACAAAACAAAAAACAAAAAAACAAGCACGGCGACCTGTACTTTTTTTCAGATTTCAGGTTGGTAGGACTTTTCTTCAGTTGTGCCGATTGTTATAAAATATCATGAATAATAATATTAGTGTCAATCTACCTAGTAAAAAAAGTAGCAAAAATACTCACTGTCATCCACAGTACTCTGGTGTAGTTGTACCAGGAAATCCTTCTCATTTTGATTATTTACAGTGGTCAAATATCCACCCATTTCGTCCCAACAATAAGTCTTGAAAGAATAAAAACATACATCACTGAATTAAGTACATGTGCTAATTATACTTGAAGAGTTACTTTTGAATTCAAATTACGAATTAAACGCAGTACAACGGTAAAACAAGAGAACTGTTGGGAATCGATTGTTATAAGTCAAGGTCCAAGGCCTTCGGGACAATAAATATAAGTTAATAAATAACCTGCTGGGAAAACTGAAATATTCTACATTCGCCATATTTGTAATTCGTGTTCAAACCCGGTTTGCGGCAGGGATTTCTGTGTTCTTAAAAAACAAAAGATAGATTATTGATAGTGAAGCAATTTTTTCCTTGGTCCCACAGCGTCATGGGTTAACAAGAAAGAATTCGTAGAATCCGGGATTTCCAATCCTCATTGCGAAAACTTTTTTCAGTACAAATTGATAAGGTTTAATACGAGTATGATAAACTGTTATCTAGCGCATGTAATCTCCGTAGCACAATTGTTTCGGGAATTGATATCGTCCTCAAAAACAAAAGCTTTGAATATCTCACAGAGAGTCAACAAGCGAGACGAATTTATATAAGTTTTTCTAAACTTTTTTTCGAATCCCATTAATTAATTGATTTTGTAATATGTATGTGTATTCATATATTTGTGCTCTGTATTATTTGTAACAATTAATTAATAAAATATGTTTACACCAACAAATCATTTCATTCATCATTGTTAGAAAAACGGCAGAAATAGAAATTTGTGAAAAGGCTTATATTTGAAGTAATATCTTGCGAAAATTAAATTCATTTTGACAGGAAAACTCTGGACAAGAAATGCACTGCATTTTGTGATACGGTGACGAATATTATCGTCTTCCCCTCCACCTATCTCAGCCTGCAGAGCGCTTCCACAAAAACCATATCCGGTTGACCCGAACTTATTAAGTTAGAGGTTGACCTGAAGTTATCAAGGAAGTTCTCCCAACGTTTGGCAAGCAATATCCTTTTTATCCATTTTGCAAGAAATAAATCTTACTTAGATAAGGAATCTATTTCATTTTCTGTTTTCAATTTTGCAAACAATTTACCGTCTCGAATACACAAAAATACAAACGAGACGTTCGAAAAACAACGGAAACTAGGTATCAGCAGAGCCACCATTTTGTTTACATTATGACGTCATAAAATGCCTAGGAACTGGAAGCCAAATATAAACAATGCAGAGGTTCTGCAATGAAAAAAAAACCGACATTATTTCGATTTGCTAAAATGGTTCGATCAAATATTTCTAAATTTAACGTTTGCCGACAAAAAATATTGTGGAGTCATAAAATAACTACAAAACATTTCTCATTTTTTAAAAAAAGGAATGAACCTCATTTCCCGCGCAAAAGTGGGAGAATTTGACACAAAACCTTATAAACTATTGTATAGAAATAAGAAATAAAGACGATAAACAGGTTATCTGAATTTTGAAAGCTGGAATATTATAAAATATCATCCTGCTCGCCAGAATATGAAGCTTGCCCCTGTGCTTCATATTCTGGCTCACGGGATGACATTTTACGATATACAGATGTCAAAATCCAGATAATATATACTTATTTTGATCAAATAGGATTAAAAATATTCAGAAAGAGGGTGAGAGGATAATAACTTGACGCTTTTGACTTGTATCTATTAGAAATGTATAAGTTAAAACAGGTCGAGAGCAACTTTAAGACAAAAATGAACAAAACAATATAGGCCAGTAAAAATTATAAAACATTATTGCACTCCTGGTATTTCCGCGTTTTTAGTGTATTTAAACCCATGGTGATATCCAGCAAACAACATGCTTAATTACCTCTCGTCGTACGCGAACATCACTGCTGTACTTTAGGCTATTCGTACGTAGACTCTGTTCACAAATGCGCCGATTTTGAATGCTTTGAAAGCAGACTTTAAACCTACGTAAAGTAATAAACATAACTATGCATAATCTCGCCTTGGAAAAATTTAACATCACAGAATCTTTTCATTGAGATTGTATCACATTTTTTACTGTGCATTTGACACAAGGGAAACGAATAACCACCCCATACGCCACTGCCATTATTTAAGCAACAACGCCATCCTCCTTCACTGACCGATTTAGTTCTCTCTATCTAGCAGTCTAAACGAGAACATCTTATTCCGAGATTGGTTCTTATCACCAAAAGATTCCTCCTTGAATACGTGCTCTATATTCATAAAATCTTGACACCACATATCCTACACATTTTGTGATACTTTTCAAGTTGAATTATTGAGACATTAACTCATCCCGATTTAAATTTACAAGTGCGGTGTTTTCAAATTCTACGCCGCTATTCCTAGAAGGTAGAAAGTAGTATAAATAACCACAATTTGTAGAGTTTTATTGGCTTTCATTAAATATTAGTTTCAAATTAATAGCTTTCTTTATCTGCTAAAAAGGGGGTTTGAAAGAATGGGATTATCCAAAATCCCATGGGATTTTTTTGTCCCATGAGAAAATTTAATTGACAAAATTCCATTGGAGCAAAAGTAACCCAACGATATAATTAACGTCTCATGAGATAAATAAAATTAAATGCGACTCTTAAGTCCGACCTTATATGTGGAGCATTGATAATACATATGGGAATCGATATCGCTTTTCTTTTTTTTTTGTAATTCAATTGGCTACTGACAATAATAGAATAATATAGTAGAAAATATCAGAAAAGAAGGCATACAATTGCTTTAATCATAGTCATAAAAACTTGGTATGCGACACATCCACCCTCATATCAAAAAGTTAACAATCTGGCTTAAGGTTTAATTAAACCACTTTTTTTTAAACATAAAGTACAGATTATGCTTAAAAATGCATTGATGTTTTATGTTATATATTTATTTGATTAAAAAATATGTTTTCAATAACTTAAGCTCCTTTTTGATGGTTCCTTTTCTTTTTGGTATGAATAATTTTCTAAAGGGCTTTGAAGTTTTTTTTAATACAAAAAAGGCAAAAGAATATAAAAGGAACACAGTATGAGTAAGTGCATTTCATGAATCAAGTCCAGCGACATGGGAAAAATGTGGAAGTATTAATTCTAATGATTAATGAGATCAGTTGTTTGCATATTTATTCTCCTTTTTTACGACAGTACAGTAAGCTGATCAGAACACATGTACATCATGTTAATTAAGACAAAAGCGGAATTAACAATGAAGGGACATGGAGTAAATGCAAATGAGACAAAATCTCTACAAATACTTGGTAAGACCAAGCAATGGAACAACAGTTTTATTGTTGCTCTTCATCTTGATGTCACCATGAGGCCTTCAACAATGAGCATTACTCATACCTAATAGCAAGTTCAAGACGGTCCGTAGCACCAGTTTGAGCGGAATTCATTGCTAAATGCTGAGCAATGCTTCATCCATGTCTTTTTTCCTTCGAAGTATTATTTTTTTTTCTTTTGAAATATTAATTTTGAGAAAATACAGAAGAATGATTTTGCAATGGCATGAATGCTGGAGAATGTCCATGTAATCTTATTTTAGTGTTTACGTATTATTCAAAATTTCTCACGATGACTGCATTTGACGAAACATAAAACTTTACGACAAAAGTTCATTTAATTTCTTTAAGTGACCATTTAACTTCAAACTCACTGGTCACTTAAACAAAAATGGTTTCATTAGACATTTCCTCTATGGGACATTTGAGATGTGCAATTTTTCCAATATTGTAGCGTAAGGATATTTTAATCTTTTTTTTATTTATTTATTTTTTTTTTTTGGCCTGATTTGAGAACAAACAAGTTGAAATACACAATGAAGGGATAATGCACATGAGACAAAGTCTCTATAAATACATGGTAAAAACCAAGCAACGAAACAATGCTTTTATTGTTGCTCTTCATCTTCATATTTCACCAAGAGGCCTTCAACAATTAGGTCTACTCATACTTTATAGTAAGTTCAAGATGTCTAAAATTTCTAAAATGTCTAAAACCTTAAATGTTTGTCTTGTGTGCCGTTGGTCGTTTTTATAGACGAATACGACCCTACGAATATTTTTTCTCGTATTCGTAGGGTATGCTGGTAACTTGCACATGAATTTGAACGAAGAAAAGACAGGGCTACTGGCTTGAAAACTTCACTTTTTTGACGTCACAGTGTAAATTCGCCTATGACGTCATGGATTTAATCAAAATGGCGGAAGTTGTTTACCTTCTACCTCGTCCCGCTTCACCAGGAAAATATATGTTTTTATAGGTTTTTAATGATTGTAGGATAAAAACAATATACGCACATTGTCGGGAATATAAAATTTATTTGTACTCGCAGCGAAACAGGCGAAAAATGCTCGGTAAACCTCGCATTTCTACCTGTTTCTAAAGCTCGTCAAATAAATTTTATATTTTCCGACATATACATATATTATATATATTTTTGTAACTGTTTTCTACTCTTCTTTTTGTTGAGCAACGAAAACTAGCAATAGTAAGAACAATTTGTAAGTTGATAAATATTTATTGACAACCCCATATCCACGATTAAACAAAAACATGGATATAGCGTTGTTCGAACATAAGTAATGAATTAAATTCAAACCTGTGCTAGGGCCGTTTTGAACTTATTTTAAGGTATGAGCAAAGATCATTGTTGAAGGTCTTTTTCTGACTTCAAGATGAAGGAAAACAATAACAGCGTTGTTTAATTGTTTGGGTTTAACCATGTTTTTGTAGAAATTTCGTCTTATGTACATTCACTCCTTATTCTTTCATTGTACACTTTACAAAAAAGTTAAGGACCATGGTTTTTCATTTCTATTACAAATGTATTAAGTATTACAACACAGATTAATGTGACCAAATTATACAAAAGCCAACCAGTCTTGGGGCCTCTTGTCTTATGTTCTCGAGACTGTCAGGTTAGACACTTCAAGAAAGTCTATGGGGTCAACCTTCCATCTGTTCATGCATCCTTGGAAGGAAACAAATCTGAAATTTGCATTTTTTTCCCCAAAAATTTATCTGCCTTCAAAAATATCAATTTCCTGTCAGGGGCCGATACAATGATACCTTAACTTCCACAATTACTGCGTCTTGATGACTCAAACGTCGCTGTTAAAAAAAATTATTCTAAGCACCATACCCTTCCAAATTTTGAAAATGTCCGAAACAAAAGTGGTAATTCTTGTATGGGACAAAATGGGTACCCATATGTGAATGCCCATTTCCTTGCCACTTTTCAACAATTTTCAGTCAATCAAAGTCTGTAGACAGTTCAAAGATTAAACAACTCGATAAAAATGTCAAAATTATGATTTTTTACAAACTAGAGACTCAGAGACTGAGCCTGTATCGCTCACCTGACAAAATGCTTATATGCCTTGCATGTCTAAAAATTATGTTTATTACCAATGGGGTCAAATGTTTAGCTATGTTCTCCATTAGCACCAGTGTTTTTATGACCCTATTGAAATGATTAATTTTTGCAAAGGAACTTCTATACATTTAGTTAAATTGCTTGAATAGTTTCACAGAAGATGATGAAAAGGATGGATATCGGGCTCGTTAAATGTGTTCTGCACTGCCGGCCAATTTTTTTTATCGGATCTTAATGAAATGAGCATTTTTTATAAAGTACTTTTAGAACAACATTCCTGTAAAGTTTGGTCGAATTTGTTTCAGTGGTTTCAGAGAAGACGATAAAAATGTGATTTCCTCATGGAGTCCAATGCTAAAATATGTTATGTCCTGGCCGACAGGTTTTCTATCGGATTTTAACGAAATGAGCAATTTTTTTAGGACCTTCATTACATCATTCCTGTAAAGTTTGGTTGAATTAGCTTCAGTGGTTTCAGAGAAGAAGATGAAAATGTGATTTTCCCAAAGGGTCCAATGTCAAACCTAAGTTCAGCGCTGGTGGCCATATTTTTTGTTGGATCAGAATAAAATAAGCAATTTGCAGTAAAGGACCTATAGTACATCAATCCTGTAAAGTTTGGTTAAATTTGCTTCAGTTGTTTCAGTTGTTTTTTTTTGTTTTTTTTTTTTTTGGTCGGATTGGAACGAAAAGAGTAACCTTTGTGAAGGGTCCTTAGTACATCATTTCTGAAAAGTTTGGTTGAATTTGCTTTAGTGGTTTCAGAGGAGATTTTTCCCATAGGATCAAATGTCAAACCTAAGTTCCGCGCTGGCCGCCATGTTTTTGTCGGTTCAGAACGAAATGAGCAATCTTTGTTAAAAACCTTAAGTACATCATTCCTGTAAAGTTTGGTTGATTTTGCTTCAGTGGTTTCAGAGGAAAAGATCAAAATGTGATTTTCTCATAGGGTCCAATGTTAAATCATGTTCCGTGCTGGAGGCCATGTTTATTTTATGAGATCGGAACAAAATAAGCAATCTTTGTTGAGGACCTCAAGTACATCATTTCTGTAAAGTTTAGTTGAATTTGCTTCTATCAGTGGTTTCATAGGAGATAAAGTAAGTTCCTAGCTGGCGGACATGTTTTTTGGATCGGAACGCAATGAGAAATATTTGTTAATGACCTTTAGTACATCAGTACACATGAAAATGTGATTTTTCCTATAGGGTCCTATGTTAAACCTAAGTTCATCGCTGGCCGCCGTGTTTTTTGTCGGATCAGAACTAAATGAGCAATCTTTGTAAATGCCCTTAAGTACATTATTCCTGTAAAGTTTGTTTGAATTTGCTTCAGTGGTTTCAGAGGAGAAGATGATTGATTGATCAGTTAGAGTTTAACGTCCAATGAGCAATATTTAAGCTTTATCAGGACGTGAACAAGTTAATCAATTCAAAAAAATTGAAAGTAAATGGAAAAAAAATAAAGGTGGGTGGGACAATCGGTTTAACGACTTTTGATTGCCACTGGAAAAGGGGTGAGATGGGTAGTTGCAGGAAACTTAGCTTTCCATTAGACACCCAGTGCGTCTGCTCTCTTTAGAGAATTGAAAAGGGGTCTTTATACTGCATGGAGCGTGGCGTTTCTCCAAGCAGTTTGGCTACAATGGTTCGCGATCAGGATTTCCGTATTATGACCTGACTACCCCGCATAGACAGGGCATTCCCCTATCTACCAACTGGGGACGCGCCCGGCAGCTCTGTAGCCGGAGCCCCTGAAAACCGATCCAGGTGCCGGGCCTCTGTTAGAAAGACTCATACGGAACCGCGCACGGCGGGGGGAGATGATGTAAAAGTGATATTACCCAAAGGGTCCAATGTTAAACCTAAGTTTCGTGGTGGCAGCCATGTTTTTTGTCGGATTGGGAGAAAATGAGCAATCTTTGTTAAGGACTTTTCGTTTGGTTGAATCTGCTTCAGTGGTTACAGAGGAGAAGATGAAACGTGAAAAGTTAACGGACGGACGGACGCCAAGTGATGGCATAAGCTCACTCTGACCCTTCGGGTCAGGTGAGCTTAAAACGTGATTTTATGATTCTCAAAAATGAGAATTTTTGAAAAGGTTGAAAATTTCTGATAATGTTCATAATGGTTAGGGTAAACACTGTGTAAAATTCCATGTTGATCGATCAGTGGTTATGCCCATACTTTAACACTCAAATAAATACACATGAATTTAAATAAATATGGTTCTCAATTTATTTTCCGAGATTATATTGTAGTCAACATTCAGAAGAATTCGGTATTGGAGGCATCGATATAATAAGGATACAAAATGTCCTTTATCTTATATTTGTTTTATTCTGATTACATCGATTGATTAGTTAGAGTTTAACTTCCAGCTATACCAGGACGAAAACAAGTTAATCAATTTAAAAAAATTTAAGAAAGAAAAAACGAATCAAGGTTGGAAGGGACGACCAGGAAAATGAGTTTTGATTGCCACTGGAAAAGGGAAGAAATGAATAGGGGCAGGAAAGTTAGTCTTATATACGAGTCCCAGTGACTTTGCTCTGTTTAGACAATACAGAAGAGGCCTTTATACTGTACGGCGTTTTCTCCACACACTTTGGCTACAATGGTTTGTGGTCAGGCTTTCAGTATCATGACCAGACTATCCCGCATAGACAAAGCATTCCCCTATCCAGCAACTGGGGATGCGCCCGGCAGCTCTGTAGCAAGACCCCTGAAAACCGATTCAGGTGCCGGGTATTCTAATTGCGCTAAGTATCACTATTGCGAACACATTTTTTTTTCGTTATAACGCAAAGTCTGCGTTAATTCGCAAATGCTTTATACGGATAACAGGGAATCTTTTTTACGAACTCCACACTGCAGGAGAGACAAACTCCAGTCTAAAATAAACAATGAAGGGATAAAATGCAAATGAGACAAAGTCTGTACAAATACATGGTAATAATAAGCAATGGAACAACGCTTTTATTATTGTTCTTCATCTGGAAGTCACCACGAGGCCTTCAACAATGAGCTTTACTCATACCTCATAGCAAGTAGCAAGTTCAAGATGGCCACGAGCACCGGTTTGAGCGGAATTCGTGAATGTTGCGTTGCTTGACATCTGGCAATGACTTCCGCTCAAACCCGTGCTAGTGCCGTCTTGAACTACTATGAGGTATGGGCAAGCTCATTGTTGAAGGCCCGATGACTTCAAGATGAAGAACAAAAATTATAGCGTTGTCCTATTGCTTGTTTTTACCATCTATTTGTAGAAACTTTCTATCATGTGCATTTACTCCATATCCCTTCATTGATAATTTAAGATCGGAGTTTGTATCTCCTGCAGTGTAGAGTCTGTTTAAAGATTCCCTGTGCGAGAGAAGTATGCTCTCTATACATTTCAGTTATGGGGTACTTGCTCTTGAGAAAATTTTTCATATGGTTACACTATCATTCTTTCAGTTATTTTGCATTTATATATTTTTTGTAATTTCAAAATGTTATTCTAACTTCCTGTTAATTGTGCCAACAGCCCATGCCAAGTTTTCTTACTATTGACTCGATGAGTGACCTGTAGTTGTTTATATGTTGTGAATGTCTTCTGTTTTGTCGTTTTGTCGGGCAACGGATAACAGCGATTGTAAGAACACTTTGCCAGTTAATTTTCTGTTTGTCGACGATCCTGCATCCATAACATGATTAATGTGGATGGAGCGTTGCGCGAAATTTAGCAATGGATTCCCCCTCAAACCGGAGCTGGGGGTTGTGAGGGATGGGCAAAGCTTAATGTTGAAGGGGTTGTGGTGACTTTAAGATGCAGAACAACAGTAAAAGTGTTGTTTCATTGCTTGTTTTTACCATGTATTTGTGGAAAATTTGTCTCATGTGCATTTACTCCATATCCCTTAATTGATTTTTATGGGTTCCCCAACTTCCACTTTCTCTGTCCCGTTTCCCTACTGTATAATAATAATACGAATGAATCCCAATAAAGGTAGTTTTTCCTTTGCTTGGTTCCGCAATGTATTTGAATAGACTTTGTCTCATGTGCATTTACTTCATTTCCTTTCATTGTTTAGTCTACTAACTCTCTTACCACAATCTTGAAAGTGAAACTGGATAGGACAAAACGTAATTTTGAAAGATGGTTCTAGGTGTGCTCGCCTTGTCCATGTTATTTCTCATACATATAATGTCAAATGGATCAATAGACTTGAATTTTCTAGTACTTTATCGCAAAACTGTGATAGAATTATTTACAATTATAAAATATACACATGGAAAAAAGTATTGCAACACCTGATTTTTAACTTTAACAAAATTTGTATGCAATATTTAAGTATCTGACAGTTTTCAGTCGATTACAACAGTGTTCTTGATGACAGCAAAAAATGCTGTAATCACTGTATTTCTAAAACATTAAGTTGCCCGTGAAGGGATTTTGCCTTACAAGGCGTCCTAATTAACGCTCTATGTTCACGATCACATGTTACTGGTGGTTTCCAGATCTTGAATGTCCGTGACTTCGTTAGTCTGTCTGTTGATGTCAATTTACGATTCGGCATATTGTTGTATAGCGGTGGCCTACATGCCAAGCAATGTGTCTGATGGGTAGTCTCACATCCCGCGTTCTAATAAGTTCCTATCAAACAACATTTCACAAGTGTGATTTGCCCATTTCAGCAACAATTGAAAAGAACTTGCTCACACCAGCGGATAAACACAACGACGAATATCATGTGGAAAACTTGATTTTTAGTGCTTGTGAATGTAAGCTGTATTGGTGTAAAAAATCAAGCTGTAAATAGGACAATGGCCAATTTAACAAGGAAATTTATCAATTAAGGTGTGTTTGTTTCGGTAAATCCATACATGTGACAAAATCACTAAAATTATTTTTCATATTTAATTTTGAATTTGGTGTTGCAATACTTTTTTCCATGTGTATACATGTTCTTTTTCTTCAAGTAAAGGACAAAATACTAGTATCTGCTATGGTACAAAACTGATTCGAAACATCTTTAACGTTTAACAACGGCGAAGATTATTTTAAATCACTGCAAGGAAAATGTTTTTAGTCTCGTAATTTATTTAACATATGTACCACGCTAATATTCAGCTTAGAACCAATTTGATCAGTGTACCACACAAAGCGTCATAATATTATATCGCTTTTCTGTTCAATAATATTCAACAAAAAAGAATGCAGTACACCATTGCTTATCAAGTTTGACTTTTGCTGGCAAATAAAAAAAAACTATAAATCTTTTATGAAAACCTATCAAATATATATATATCACAAAAAATAATTTGGAGGGCCGATGCTGCTCTCGGATTTTTAATCCGTTTGTTCCGTTTGGGTGATTTACTTTTTGTTATGTTTTGTTTTTGTCGTTTGTTTTGTTTGTTTGTTTGTTTTTTTTTTCTTTTTTGGCAAAGGATTATGATCATGCAAGTCATATAAATAACAATGTACATGGCCAACAGTATTACCGTATTAACAGGAAGGCCATTCATGTTAAAATGCTTAGAACTGCATTCTCTTCTTCCATAATGATATGCGTCAGTATCAATCCTCAGTTTCTATTTATGAATAAAACAACGGCAGTAGGATACCGAAGGAACAAAGGGGTGATATTTACAAAACTCGAAGTCCAAAGGAATGGCCAAAACGAGAACATGGAAAACACCGATAAAAGACAGAAAACAACTCAAGTGAAACTGAGAGTGACATCAAGTATTCCGGAAGGGTAAGCATGTCCTGCTCTGTTAACAGCACCCGTCACACTGTGAGTGGGTCAATCAAGAAAAATGTCAAAGTCGGTAGTCAAATTCGGGAAGACGTGAATTTAGCTGAAAATGTCCACTTTCATTTTGGGATACTGACAAGTTATATCTTTCGATGATGTTATGGTGACGGCCATAGAATTTCTTCAGGGATGAAATTAACATAAGTTGAACAAATACCTGACTAAGCAGCTTTTGGGATAGTGTTTTTGCTCTGTTCAAAAAGTCACTGTACAAACTACACGCTCGACAGTAACGAATCAACAGTGAAATATACACTCCATAGGCTGGAGAGGTAGGTATATTGCTGCTAAGAAAGGGAAAGTTCACAATTGGGAAATTAAAATCATCACGCTTATCATACAGCTTAAACTTCAAACGTCCATCTTCGTCAATATACAGTAACAGATCTAGGTACGAAGCTGAAGTAGGTGTTTCAGTTGTTTCTTTAATTTCAAGCTCATTGGGATAGATCTGATGTAAATACTCTTTAAATTTAAAAGTCGCATTGTGGTACGCAAGTGATAAAGTGATTATATCAATTTCAAATACATTATTCACTTAAGATGATAAATTATGAATAAATAAATAAAACACTTTCTTTATTACGCTAAAAATATGACAGAAACGTTACTAAATAATAAGCTTCCGACATTCATTTAATATTATTTCTCTCATGACAGGTGATTCATGCGTAGCAAGAGGCGCTTATCTTGTGGACGCACATGTTCTCATAACTCAGGAGTTCGTGTGAACATTTCCATTTTATTTCTCATACATATAATTGCAAATGACATAATATACTTGAAAATCGGTATACGACGCTTCCTTGTATATTCACGAAACCTTATCGATGCCACATGAAACAAGATGTGTTTGTGAAACACTACATATGCCCCCAGATTCTACAGTAAAATATATGAAAATACACAATTTTACCCCTTTTTGACCCCTATGACCTTGACCTTTGACCCTATTTTTTTGCATATTTATGTTCCTCTTGACAAGACCTATACACTTGCCAAGTATTAAAAGTCTATCTTACATAGTTCAAAAGTTGTTTATTACCATCAAAACACCCAATTTAACCCCTTTATTCTAAAACAGGTGAAACCCTTTTGGGCCTGTTGTTTATTGAAATGGTTTTAATTGTTAAAAGTATCTGTTTAAACATGCTTTAAGAAACTTACAGAAAAATACTGCATCAAGATCCGACAAAAAATGAAAATTTCATTTTTTTCCATTTGTCCCCCTTTGGGCCTCTTGTTTCTCAAAAACGGTAAAGGCTACCCCAAATCTGTTGAAATATCTCAGTTGCGCAATTTTATAAGTAATAACATAAAACAAACCCCGTCTCAATACAATAAATAATAAGGATTCTACAGTCAAATATGTGAAAACAGCCAAATTCACCCCTTTTTAACCTCTGTGACCTTGACCTTTGAACTGACCTAACTTTTTTTCAAAGTTATGTTTCTCTTGACTAGACCTATAAACATGCCAAGTATCAAAAGTCTACCTTATATAGTTCAAAAGTTATTGCCAAGGTTAAAGTTTCGGACGCACAGACAAACAGACAGAAAAAACAGACAGACAGACAGGACAAAAACAATATGCCCCCCGATCCTCGATCTGGGGGTATAAAAAACTCCTAAGTATAAGATAACTATCTCGTAATTATGAAATAATGTCAAATAATTATGAGATACTTTTCCTTTTCTTCAAGTAAAGGAATAACTGCTTAAAACCGTCACTAGCAGATATGTTTTGATCTTGTTTGGCCATTTTGATCTTATCATGATCTTAACAAGCTTAACATAATTTTGTTAAGACTGTGTAAGATTTTTAGTGGTTTTTTCAAGATAATTGCTTTCAAAGACGATCAAGACCTGTTCAGTTTATCAAGATCAAACAAGATAACTGCGTTTAAGAACGATCAAGATATGTTAAGTTTGTCAAGATCAAACAAGATAAAATCAGGATCTTGTTTGATCTTAACAAACTTAATTCGTCTTGATTGTTCCTGAACGCACATAACAAGTCAATCTTGTTTAATCTTGAATTATCTTAACACGTCTTGATCGTCCTTGAAATCAATTATCTTGCAAACCAACTTAAAATCTTACACTTTCTTAACAAAATTGTGTTAAGCCTGTCAAGATCGTGATAAGATCAAAATGGCCAAACAAGATCAAAACATGTCTGCTAGTGCGTATCATGGTTAAAAAGGTATCTTTTTCTCCCAAACCATTTGCATTAGTTTTAAAAAATGTTTCAGCAAATGGTGAGACAACTTTCATTCTTTAATTTGGTTTGGATGGGTGCAATATTCTATCTATTTATTGAAAAAAATAAAAATAAATATTTGCTATTTTTAAATATAATCGCTTGTCATAAGATTATCTCAATAATATCTCTTTCGTAGGAGATAATCATATACTTGGGAAGATAACTAACGTATTATTAAGTTCAGAAAGGGATTACTTATACTATTGGTGAAGCTATTTTTTTAATCATGGCTCGCCCTTAAGCCTCGAGATCTGTGCAAATTAAAACCCGAAAATCAAACTCTATCCGTACACGACTCTACTAGAATTTGATGAATCGAATCCTTTATCTATCAATTTAAAATAAACTTTGCGTTATTACCGATACTTTGCGAAAGAACGCAAACACGTTTTTAGGCAAAACCTTTCCGTTATAACGCAAACATTGGCTAGTGACGCCAACCTTAGCGTTAAAAACGCAAATAATATAAAAAAAGTTTGTGTGGCGCTAATACGCTTCCATGTCAAGTGACTATCTTTATTTTTCCGTTTCTCGTTTTTGCCATTTCATGTGGCTGTCTTCATTTTTCTGTTTTCTCGTTTTTGTTATGTCATGTGGGTATCTTTATTTTTCCGTTTTCCAATTTTTGCTATGTCATGTGACTGTCTTCATTTTCCGTTTTCTCGTTTTTTCCGTGAAATATGGCTATCTTTATTTTTTCGTTTTCTCGTTTTTACCATGTCATTTTGCTGTATTCATTTTTCCGTTTCTCGCTTTTGCCATGTCATGTGCATGTCTTCATTTTCCCGCTTTCTCGTTTAAATTGCCATGTCTCTGGACCCTTGATTTTGCTCCTTCAGATTCTACTGTCTTTGTAATTTTTTACATTTTATAAATATCCTTAATTGTTTTTTTTTTCAAATATGTCTTGACTCTGTTTATGTCTACTACGGTCAAATTATTTATGTATTCAGTTTGGCTTTCCCTTACTTCACAATTTTCAGGTTACTTCAACGTAATGGAAGGAATTTTGACTATAAATCTGGCTTCTCTTCTGTAAAAAATCTAAGTAAATTACCACAATTTCTTCCTATATTTCTCAAAAACTTAAATTTATCAATAACATGCAAAAGTACATGAATCTGGAAATTTCATTTGGTATTTTTTTACCGACTCTCCCTGGTCTCATTGAAAACAAAACAAAAGCTGTATGACGTTTTATCCATATACATGTATAACCTGTAATAATGTCCATGTGTTTTTGCACTTATAATTAATTTGTTATGCGTTTTTATATATTATCAAGTTTATTACAAACTGTACTTGTATATAGATTGATTGATTGATTGATTGAATATTTTTAACGTCTACTAATCAATATTTCAGCTATATCAATACGAGAACAAGTTTGTCAATAGATAATCACTTAGGGGTATTGAAAGTGCCATGGGACGATAAATTATGACTACCACTGGAAAAGGAGAGTGAAGCCGAAGGGGGCAGGGAATTTAACCTTGTAGACGATAACCTACGGACCACCCCAAAAAAGCTTGCTGCAAGGGTTCTTTAACGTACAGAAGCGTGGCATTTCTTCCAACCCGTGGACCTGAGTAAACATCCCATCCGAAAGATGGGTTGTGTATTTATTCATTCCACACAACCACGAACATCAAGTTTTTGGAGGGGTTGTACCCAGCAGCCTGGAATACTTGGTCCTATTTCTATATCCAGTTGATCCCTGGGTCTTACATATAGAAAAAAAATATGATGAAGTATATGTGACATCATCTTTTAAGAAAACAAAGTATTATACCAAGATTGATATACGTACCACTGAGTCATTCCATGATTTTTTCACGTTAGGTACGAAGTAGCAACTTTCCTCTGGTGCAAAATAGTGCCAGTTAGATGTGCAAGAATGTCTTATCAGAAATAAGAAATCTTGATATAACTATAGTCATACAATTTTTGCATGTTAAATAAATTAATCAATAATATACGAATAAAAAACATACCTTTGAAGTGAATTGGTTTACCAGATGCAGTTTCTTTATTACCCATAAAATTTGATAGTGGGACATTTTTCAGTGCACAAAAGATTCTCAAGCTATTGCGCTTAAGGTGTATGGGTTTTCCGTAAAAAAAATAAAACTACTGAATATACTTGTCACGTTGCGCTTGTTACAGTTCACTACAACTTAATGAGTTTGTTGCTTTAGAAATATAGACTTATTCTGTTAGGGGGGAGGGGGGGGGGGGGGGNGGGGGGGGTACTACTGAAATTAAAAAAAAAATATGAAAATTTAGAAAAGAGCACAAGCCTCGATGAAATTTAAGGGTTAACTCTTTTGAATTTCATATCTTTACAAAACTGTATATGAAAATTGATTTGGCTTTGCTTTAAGTTGATAAGTCCAATCAAATGTACCATCTTAAGATATATGCGTTTATCGTCTTTCGTGGTATACTGTGAATCAATTTATATCAACAATGTTTTCTTTCACTTGTCTATTTAATCTATTTTAAATGAAACTGGAAATACTATTGCAATTGGGTGGGAAATACTGATTCAAAAGGGCAAAGAAAATGTACCTGGAGAATATTTTTAACAAAGTGTTATTATTTTACAACTTAAAAATATCAAATATATTTTAAACTGAAACAATAATTTAAATATACTTCTATTTTTTATCTACTAGTATTCAAGCTTCTTAAATTTGGTAGCACTGTAAACTGTTTCATTAAAAATCATTATGGCCGACCTGTCTCAAGATCCTATGTATGTTTCTATAATTGCGTATATTATTTTCTTGGTAATTAAGTTGTAGACGGTGTTAAATTTCCAAGTTGCTCTAGACTGGTACCCCATCGGTTCACTGTACAGTTAGTAATGGATGCGATTTCATGAACAAGTGTCTATTCCGGACATCCTTCAAATTTCAAATTTATTGATTTTCAAAATACATGTACGGCTTATAAAAGAATGCTTAAATAAGAATGCCGAAACTGAAAATATTAGCATTCTTTATCAACATTGAAACATAAATCATTTCCTGCTGGCCCAGTCAAGAAACAAACAGCATAATCAAATATTACCGTTATGACTTTGTGAAGAAGGTTGGTAATAAATATCGTGTGCGAAGATTTGTTATCCTCTTTTGAAACTCGCATCTGAAATTTTACTTTGCTGAAATATCACTATTATATGAAATAAAACGTAAAGATTTTTATTAAATCTGATTAGGACATCTGCAACTCCAGCTATTTTGCTAAGATGTAAATTAACCCCATTGATATAAATTTTTATCCCCATTGTGACATATTTCTCAGCCATATTGTTTACAATTTCTAATCCCACTGATCCGCCCCATCGTGTATCGCCCCTTGTGCCATCAAATTCTGCTATGATTAAAGCTAAATTTAAATAGATTTAAAATATCTTAATGATACTTCATTTTCTACTATGCAATTTGATGATAGTGCCTTGTTCACTTGTAATCAAGTTTTTCTATTTACGAAAATGTTTTAAGAATATTCAAATATTTTTCCTATAAGGAGGAATATTTTAGTGTTCTACTATAGACATGAAAATAAAAAAAGAAGTACAAAGCTTTGATGCCATCTTCTGCGTGGTGTTTGCCAAAGCCACGTATGTGTTCCGATTAAGCGTATTTAGATTAAGTGAGAAATGTCAGAGTACATGCAATGCAAAGTATTTCTTTTCTTTTCGCTACATTAAATCAGATTATGACATCCTGAAATATCATCTCTGACCCCAGAAAATCATGAAGTCCTACAAACAGGACACAGTAGCCCTTTCTTAGCATGTGATGTCAATCTTCATTATGTACTTCGTCCTTTTAAAAAAAAAAAACTAAGGAATATTTCCTTTATGCAAAGCACTGTCCTTAGCTGTTTTTGGTTTTTCTATTAAGATCCTTTGGTTATTTGTTCTCTATCAGCTTTTACTCGTATTTAGGTTTATAGGCTTCTAAATGTTTGGATTTAATCTTCACTGAAGAGACATAAGTTGTCGAAATGCGCCTCTGCAGAAACCAAATTAACATTAACTTTGGAATTTTTGCTATTTGTTACCACTGGGTCGATGCCACTGGTGGTGAACTGTGAGTCACCGAGGTTGCCCACCAACCTAGTAGCCAGTACTTCGGTGCTGGCCAAAAAACCGATTATATTTTGAAACTTGCAATATCTAAATTTAAAAAAAATTGTGTTTAAAAATTATATAGGAATATCTCGCTCATACATAGCTATCCTTCGCTGAATTATGGCTTTTCTATTTAGATCCTTTTTGTTATTTGTTCTCTACAGCTTTTACACATATTTATATTTATGAACTTTGAAATGTTTTGAAATGTTTCTGATGCACAGAAGAGACAGAAGTTGACAAATGCGCATCTGCAGAAATCAAATAAACATTCCTTCGGTATTTTGTTATTTGAAATCAAAAATGCCTTTCTTTTGAATATTACAGTCATGATTTATCCATGTTTTGTTGATATCTCTAGGGTTTGCTCTTTCGTTATTCGCATTTTTCATGTTTTTTGGTTAATTTAACTCATGTATATGTTGTTCCTTCCATTCTCGTCTTCCTTTGATTTGTTGATTTGTAAGAAACTCGGCTAAAGAATTGATTTCATAATCTAGCATCATTCACACATCTGTATGAAAACTTTTTATTCTGTTTGAATGTTGACCAATCTCTTTGGTGAAAAAAAATAAAAACAAACAAAAAAGCAAAAATAGAAATTGACATGCAACTCGCGCAAATTTCAAAATGGGGTATGATTTTTTTGGTGGTATGGTTTTATTTGTGTCTGTAAGACACAAATGATGCCGTCGCAAAATACATGCTGAGATTCCAAAAACATACATGGTGAAGCTCCAGCGAGACCCACGCTGAAGCAAGTCAATATTATTTAGTTCAATAATTTGTAGAAATTAACATAAATCATAATCCTTACCCCATGCACATGCTAAAAATAGGTATAAATGATCTACAAAATAAAAACTTTGTACCATAAACACTGAAGGAGAAGTTGCATTGACAAATAATGTACATAGAGATGTATGCTCTTTATTTTTCTTAGATATGGTGTACTTGTACATGAGATAATATCTCATGTGTACACTTTGTTTAATTACTATTATCTAAATTTATGTAAATTCTAAAACTCAAGGATGAACTCCCTCCATCGTAGTTTTTTCCCTAGCTATATTTGAAATCACTGATTATTCGGATTCAGTTTGGTTTTATGCATTTAAAACATTTTTTTTTTTTTTTGAAATTATGGATTTCCTTTGTTTGGGTTCTAGTGCTGCTGATGAGGAATAAATTTCCGAATTGGCCATACAGCTCATTAAAATTATTGCAGTTGCAGTTAACATATGTATTATGGTCTCATGTTCATTTACTCCATATCCTTTCGTTAAATATTTAATACAGGAGTTTGTCTTTTATTGCAGTGTGGAGTTGGTAAAACAATGCCCCGTGGTAGAGATGTATGCTCTTTATTTTTCTTAGATATGGTGTACTTGTACATGAGATAATATTTCATGTGTACACTTTGTTTAATTACTATTATCTAAATTTATGTAAATTCTAAAACTCAAGGATGAACTCCCTCCATCGTAGTTTGGTCCCTAGCTATATTTGATATCACTGATTATTCGGATTCAGTTTGGTTTTATGCATTTAAAACATTTTTTTTGAAATTATGGATTTCCTTTGTTTGGGTTCTAGTGCTGCTGATGAGGAATAAATTTCCGAAATGGCCATACAGCTCATTAAAATTATTGCAGTTGGAGTTTACATATGTGTTATGGTCTCATGTTCATTTACTCCATATCCTTTCGTTAAATATTTAATACAGGAGTTTGTCTTTTATTGCAGTGTGGAGTTGGTAAAACAATTCCCCATGGTAGAGATGTATGCTCTTTATTTTTCTTAGATATGGTGTACTTGTACATGAGATAATATCTCATGTGTACACTTTGTTTAATTACTATTATCTAAATTTATGTAAATTCCAAAACTCAATGATGAACTCCCTCCATCGTAGTTTTGTCCCTAGCTATATTTGATATCACTGATTATTCGGATTCAGTTTGGTTTTATGCATTTAAAACATTTTTTTTTTTTGTTTTTTTGAAATTATGGATTTCCTTTGTTTGGGTTCTAGTGCTGCTGATGAGGAATAAATTTCCGAAATGGCCATACAGCTCATTAAAATTATTGCAGTTGGAGTTAACATATGTGTTATGGTCTCATGTTCATTTACTTCATATCCTTTCGTTAAATATGTAATGACAATGCTATGACAACATTCAACAAATGCATATTTTTCAGTCAAATATACCAAAATCAAAATCCTTGCCACATACAAAATATGAAAAAGAAAGAAAATGGGGTAAATGTCAAGGAGACAACATCCCATTTCCAGGTTAAAACTTCCCAAAACAAAGCATCTAGGGGTCACCGTACGGTCTTCAACACAGTGAGTAACCTCACACCATACAGGAAGCCCTAAATGGCCCCAAAAAGGTTCATCCCTAACAAGTGCAATTATTTTACTGATGAACTTCACAACACATATCCTGAATTAATTTTTACAAAAGAAGGGATTACTTCTTTGAAAAGCCGCAAAATACACATCTCATGTATTCACCGAAACCTGAGAAATTATTTTATTTACTCACTCACTAAACAATATATATCATGTATATTCACAGCATAATAATTCTATAATAACTAAAAACAAGTCAAAAATAACAAAATGGACACGCAAGACTTCCATTTATTCAACGATTCTGGCAAGTGAGTAACCAGGTAAACCTGAAGTATTCGGACGGGCAGAGATATTAGTGTAATGGTAGATAATCAGGTTGGGTACTCTGAATACATTAGAAAAAGTTAATAAAGCGAACAGCATAATGAGACTGATTGGACGAACATTCACCTCTCTTGATCAGTCAATTTTAGAAATCCATTTCAAGTACTTTGAGTATACTGCAGCGATGTGGTCCCCATATAAAAAGCACAAGATATAGATACCCTAGAAATGTACAGAGAAATCAACCATGCAAACAATTACTGCCTTTAAAAAACATGGATTATCCACAGAGACTCACGAAATAAAAAATAACAACCTTTAAATACAAACGTCTTACAGGTGACATAATGTAAAAATGATCATGGAAATATATGACAAGGATGTAACTACATGTACTACTATATTTTGATCTGAACCACAAATCTGGGGCTAGGGGTCAGAAAACAAAAGAAGAAATTTTAAAAAAAATTAAAAAAATACGATACTCCTTTACCAATAGAGTTGTTGAAATATGGAACAATCTACCGCCATCCTTAATTGACATAAGATGTGAGGCACTTTAAAGTACTGTTAACATCGAGACGTGAAGCTGACTTTCATAATAAAACAACTTCAGGAAGTCACAAGGCATAAACATTACATTAGAGTGGACAAAGGAAGTGATGGGGAGCCAGCGTCCAAAGCAGACCTTACCTAACCATAACGTATACCTCGTGTGGCAAACTCGTTTGATCATTCTACCGATTCATGACATGATCTTTATTTATGTGTTCACCACAAGAACGGTTTGTCATTATACTGATTCATTTTGCTACATGTAGCTTGTAACCATTTCAATGATTTTTTTACATAAAAGTATCCCCTTTTTTCATCAAAAATCACATGATCATTCTACTGTGTCAATACATTATAACTTATTGCAAATCCGATCAAGACATTATCTAAATTTATGTAAATTCTAAAACCGAAGTATTTACTCCCTCCATCGTAGTTTTGTCCTTAGCTATATTTGATATTACTGATTATTCGGATTTCGTTTCGTTTTATGCATTTTAAACATTTTTTGAAATAATGGATTTCCTTTGTTTGGGTTCTAGTGCTGCTGATGAGGAATAAATTTCCGAAATGGCCATACAGCTCATTAAAATCATTGCAGTTGGAGTTGACATATATGTGGTATGGTCTCATGTTCATTTACTCCATATCCTTTCGTTAAATATTTAATACAGGAGTTTGTCTTTTATTGCAGTGTGGAGATGGTAAAACAATTCCCCGTGGTAGAGATGTATGCTCTTTAATTTTCTTAGATATGGTGTACTTGTGCATGAGATAATATCTCATGTGTACACTTTGTTGAATTACTATTATCTAAATTTATGTAAATTCTAAAACCGAAGGATTAACTCCCTCCATCGTAGTTTTGTCCTTAGCTATATTTGATATTACGGATTATTCGGATTTCGTTTCGTTTTATGCATTTTAAACATTTTTTGAAATAATGGATTTCCTTTGTTTGGGTTCTAGTGCTGCTGATGAGGAATAAATTTCCGAAATGGCCATACAGCTCATTAAAATCATTGCAGTTGGAGTTGACATATGTGTTATGGTCTCATGTTCATTTACTCCATATCCTTTTGAAAAATATGTAAGATTGTTCTACCTATTATATCCTTGTTGGTTATTTTTTCTCTATCAGCTTACACGTTTTCGGTTAATGGACTTCCAAATGTTTTTGTTTAATCTGTACTGATGAGACATAAGTTGAGGAAATGCGCATAAATATGCAGAAAATAAATTATTCGGTATTTTGTTATTTATTTATTACCACTCGGCCGATGACTCTGCTGATGGATTGTTAGTTACCCTGGGTATTCACCAACCCAGTAATTAGTACTTCGGTGCTGACCCGAAAACCGACTTTATTGAAACTTGCAATATATCTAAATTTTACAAAATTTGGTTTAAAATTAAGGAGTATCTCTCTCATGCATAGCTTAGCTGAATTTTGGCTTTACTATTTCGATCGATTTTGGTTATTTGTTTTCTATTAGCTTTTTCACGTTTCCGGTTAATGGACTTCGAAATGTTTTGGTTTAATCTACACTGATGAGACATAGGTTGTCGAAATGCGCATATGCAGAAAATAAATAAACAGTTACTTCGGTATCTTGTTATTTATTACATGAAATATACCTATAAGTCGTATTTCACGAAAATAAGAATGCATTCTACTAAGTCCCCGCACGGCACATATATCATGTTTTTATTAACGATCCACATCTGTTTCAATACAAATAACATGTGGATTACCACAAACAACGGTGATAATTCTTACTGTCTGCCAGGTGATCAATATCATATTGGAAGCAATGTATGTGATTCCCGATAAAGTAATTACTATATTATTAAAATAAATAATTATTATAACAGTAACAATGACTTTTCAAGAGTCGCATACATTGTTTCTACTGTGATAATGATCTGACAGATTCTAACTAAGCAGATAATGATTCTAAAGATTATTTCGTAGATAGTGGTGTATTAACCCCTTATACGGAAGAAAATTCTTCTGATGCACATGTGATATCTATTTATAAAAGTACTAAGTATTTCTGCACGTACTTTTAAAGGATATCTCTGATTCACCGACATTCGTTATAAGTTAATTGCCACCGTTGATCTCAGGCTCCTCTGTCTTTTTCCATATCATAACATGTGAAATATCTTACCCATTAATACCCACTATTCATGTTATATTTCTAAAACACGTCCTTAAATGGACTTGCGGACAAAATTTTAAAAAACTGACATTACTCCGTCACTCGTTTTGTAAAACTTGCTTATTTTTATACAAACCATATGAAAATCTAGAAAATAAACATTTCTCGCCGCCAAAATTTAATTGCTTGTATCTAAAAATCAAGCGCATGAAACTTTTATTTCTTCATGTTTATTAACCTTTCATTAAGTCCTACTAATTTTATTTTTATTAATTTTTAATTATTATTTTTATAACGATTTTATGAAATTTGCATTACTTTCATTCAAAGGTGGCAACTACCTTAATGGCACACCAATAAATTTTGTTTTTACCTGGATTACGTTGAAAGAGAAGTGTCGTTGTTACAAATTCATTTATAAAATCCAACTCCCTGTTGCCATAAAACGTACAAGTAAGATCATCAGAATTGTAGGTATATATATCACATAGATTTATATATGAACATAGAGTGGCACAATTTGTAGCAGATTCAGTTTTTTTACTTGTGATGAATTTCGTAGATGACTTTTGGTTTTTCTTTGCATCACAACTTTTGAAATAATTTTGAGCAATTTTACACATCACAATAATGTTTAAAGACAAGAAAACCAATGCATGCAACACATTCTTCATTTTCAAACCAATAAATTTAGAATATTCAACAACAGTTTATACTGCATACAAGATGCTTATTGATTCCACAATATGTAATGAACCACGTGAAAGGTATATTTTATATACATATTAAAAACAATTCATATCAAATGATTTTTCTCTGGGTTTATTTAATATCTGTTATGGACCGTAAAATTTTATTAAAATCTTAAAAAACCAAAGTAACCAATGTTCAAAGCAAATATAATGCTGGCAATGTATTTGTCGATTTTCATTTGTACGTTTTCTAACGGTTTACTTTAAATGTTCAAGAATTTAATTAATGTGCAAAAATAGACAATATTATATTGGGACTGATTTATCAATTAAAAAAATCCGTTTTTTCCTATCTTTCATAAATGTATGATCATGCCCCAAAAAAAATCATTTTTTTTACAGTGACCGGGTAAAAGATATCCCATTTCAATACAAATAAAACAATCCCTCCATATTATTATATAAAAAAGGGAAGTGCTTTCCATGCAATATTACACCCATCCAATAGCCATGAATCAAAAAGTCAAAAAGCTTTTTTTAAAATATTTTACGAAAGGATATGGAGTAAATGGACATGAGACCATAACACGCATGTTAAGTCGTTATAAGATAAAACATATAAAATAAGCTCCAAGGAGCTTTTGAATCGACTAAAATAATAACAGACATGCAACACATGTGTACATACACTAAAACATTTCTACACAGTTAAGACATAATATTAATTATAGTTAAAGTAAAAGCATATTGGACAAAGCACAATTAAAAAGCAGCACTAATACAGACACACAGTCAGGAACAAATTAGAATTCACATGTACACAGAAAGCACCTTAAGCAAAGCATCATCAAAGAGCAGCAATATAAAAAGCAATACATTATTTGAAGCATAAAAACTGGTACTAATGAGAAAACAATTTGCAATTGATATAAGATATAAATGTTCAAAGGATATAAGAACAAAATCATGCCCAAACTAAAAGCTATCAAACACATGCACTACATTTGCACGAGTTGCCATTCCAAGTACATTTTGTACTTATTAATTTAATAAATTGATTAAAATTTGTTTCTAATATAAATTTATTTGGTAACTCAAATCTAAAAGGGTGAATTCCATACCTGGTAGTTCTTACAGTTGGAGTTTCTACTGTATTTTCGTATCTAAAAGAATAATTATGTTTTTTTTTAAATTAATCAAGTCATTTAAATAAACAGGGTTTCTATTATGTAATATCTTGAAACTTTCTATTGCAATTGTCCTCAATCTGCGGACACTTAATGATGGTAATTAATTCTTCATAACAGAGTTCGTAGTCTTCATATATAAATCTCAATGCTCTCTCTTGAATTTTTCCTATCTTTTTGTATTTTTTAGAAAAAAGTGCCAAGTAAGATGGCAATAATAAAAATTAGATAATATAAAAAAGTAATATATAGTTAGACATTCAAGCCTATTCAGATATTTACCGATTCTTTTTAAAACATTTAATTGGCGAGATGCCTTTGTGCAAATTTCTTAAATATGCTTATCAATCTTTAACTCATAATCTATTGTAACCCCAAATAATTTAACATCTTTTTCGCAAACAATTTAATTCAAAACCGATATTCTTATCAAAAGTTTTTTTTTTCCAATAACCAAAGCCTGAAATTTATCAGGATTGGCCTGCATTATTAGAAAACCAATCCAACATTTTATGACTATCCTTCTTTCAATAACTTTATCTAAATTACTGTCCGCGTAAAATAATGTATTGTCGTCCGCATAATTGTATATTACACTTTCCTTAACACTATGAAAGATATCATTTAAAATATATATGAAAAAGAACGGGCCCCAGAAAAAAATCCTTTAGGTACCCCTTTATATAAATTTTCAAAAGAACTACATGTGTTATTAACTTTAACACATTGTTTTCTATGTGATAAATAGCTAGCAAGGAGACTGACTGATCTGTGCAATTTTTTCCCAAATCATTCTAGTCATTGTTCCTTAGTCCGGCAGTGATTGTTCTGACAACCATTCGTCATCAGTTGTTTTTTTTTTTTTTTTTTTTGCAATCTGCAACTTCCTCCACGCTTTAAACAAGATCTCCAAGATAGTATTTTCTACCTTACGAATTTCAAAAATCCCCCGTTAATTTTAGTCTTCAACAAAGTTTTGGTACATGTCTATACATTTACCTTGTCAGTCATTCCGGTACAAATATTTTTCCGGACCTTTTCTAAAAATAGATTAAAAGAATCTAACTTCAGTGAAAGTGCGAGGACATGAGAACCTCAGACACTCAAGGGTAAGATTTCCAGTCTGAGACGAAGCTTGCTGAGTCCGAGATGATTAAAATCTTACTCGAGGGTGTCTGAGATTCTCTTGCCTTGCACTTCCAGTGGTGTTGAATTTATTTCTCACTGTATTTTCTCTGAAAAACACTAAGATCCACACAAAAATGTCTTCCCCTGTTTACACTACGAGTTACGTCCCTTTTTGTAACGTCATAAAATCTGGAATATATACCCGAGCACGGCATATTTTAAAAATTTATTTTTTCTTGTATTTACCTGTGAAGTCTTACTTCAAATGATACAACAATTTTATAAAACGTCAGACAGTCTAAGATTTTCAGTTGTTTGTAAGATAATTGATTTCAAGGATGATCAAGACATGATAAGATAGTTTAATATCGAATAAGATCCACTAAATTACGTTCAGGAAAGATCAAGATGAGTTAAATTTGTTAAGCTCAAACAAGATCTCGACTTGATCTTGTTTGATCGGGAGAAACATATCACACCACTGTACGCAGTTACTAGTACAAATGTATCCTGTTTGATCTTGATAAACTAAAGAGGTCTTCATCGGCCTTGAAAGCATTTACCTTGAAATATCACTGAATATCTTACACAATTGTGTTAAGTCTTTCAATATCGTGATAAGATCAGAATTGCGAAACAAGATCATAACATATCTGCAAGACAAGTGAATGTAAGAGAAGTAGCACTTGATTGCATGTGCAGACATGAACTTTGAAAGTACAAATAGAATCGCTTATGAACTTAATCATATAAGCCATATAATATCAATAATTTATGTAACTCCCGGTTTTCATTGGAGCTCACACTATGAGCGCCTTAGTTCTTAATGTTATCTTTTTATTTCAGTATATTGTAGCTGTCTCACGTCCTTGTTTTGTCTTTTTTTTTATCTGTTACCGTTTTTGCCATGTATTTGGCCTTCGATTTTTGTAGTCACCGCTTCCCTTGTTCCTTCGGTATTCTACTGCCGTTGTTTTAATGAGATTAATGATTGACACCATTCTAAATAAAGCTTGGTTAAGCAGAAAACTGTGACAAAAATTATTTTAAAATTACAAATGCCAAAAACGTCAAAGCAGAATAAAAACGCAAAAATGAACGAAAAAAGTGAGCAGTAAAGCACTTTTTGGGGGCAAAGTTAATAAATTTTAATGATTGCAAGATCATGTGCGAAATTGTATGACTGTATATATCTTTTTTAACCATTCATTTGTTCACAGCACACCTATATATGGTCTGAATGCTTGTCTGCTTGCATTTAAGGTCTTCCGTAGGCCGAATAAGCTATTTTCAATCTCCAAGGTAATTTGCCAATACTTTTATTATTATTTTTTTATTATTATGTTTTTTTTTTTGTTTTTTTTTAAATTTTTTTTGTTTTTTG
>MJUU01012635.1:171017-196331 GCA_002080025.1 Modiolus philippinarum | reverse complement strand
TTTAATGCTGTGATCTATGGATCGATTGGGCGCGGTTTGATATTTTTTGTTCTTTGTCGTTGGACTATTTTGGTGCCTTATTGGTTTATTTCTACCGGTTGCTATAGGGTTTTGGATCCTATGACCTGGTCTTATCCCCTCGATTGTTTTATTTGGTCTGTCCAGGGTCGGGAATCGGTTACTTGGTTGTCTTTGTGCTGCTGGTTTTTGTTCTATTTTATGTGTTTCTGGCATATCTGAGATAGGTTGTGTTGTACGAATAATGACCGTCATACTTGATTTCAAATACATGAAGAATTGACAGGACTGTTGAGATCTGTTAACTGGTTGAACTACATAATAACGTCAAGGGATTCTCCTACAGTGTTTGATACTAAACATTACTTACTAGCACTTGAGGCAGCCACTTCTTGTTTACCAATAAGCGCACACTTTCTATTCTATGCTTGTTCTACATTTTCAAAACGAGCGGAACTATTCAGTATATAAAAGATATTATACAAAAAAAGTGTATATATAAAATAAGACCCATGTAGTGTTTATTTCGAATCAATATCTATTCACTTTAAATTCTAGGGATGTTCAATATAATATGTTATAATATCAATAGCAATGTTTATTTCAAATAAAATTGAACATCAATGGTGTATTGAGCATTGAATGTGTTATTGAATCTGAACGAAAAATTATAAGTGCTAATGGATAATAAACATGTAAAAGTTAAGCATGTTTTTCATTGTTTAATTGCCTCAACAGCAATTAAATTAAAATTGTGCATTTTAGATTCCTTTATCCGAACCTGTGTTCTTTCGTCGAGATATATTTAAGTTGCAATAAATTATCGCGACAAGTGTTGATAATTTGGGTATTTTGGCGATAATTTGTCTGTTATGCAACAAAATACCAAAAATTATCACGACTTGTCGAAGTAATTTATCACAATTTTTATTCATCTCAATGACAGAAATAGACTTCCATACTGTGTACCCCATTTTCTGCTGCAAATACTTCCGTCTCATCAAACAAAAATATTGACGGTCAAGACCAAATTTCGGATGGTCTTATGAATTTCGTATTATTAGTTTAAGCACATTATTGTGCATGGTATAACGCTTATAACGTAAAACGAAAAAGATCGAAAATAAAAAAAATGGAAATATTTTCAAAATTAAGTTTTTGACGTAAAATAACATAACGTCATTGGACAAAAAAATCCTTGCTGGTACACACAAATTCAATGAAAAATTACGCTATCCATAGTTAAACGTCGAGTTGTTCACAAAAAAGTATAGACTAGGCAAACACTGTAAAGAGGAATTTAAATAACAGACATTTTTGCTTTGATCAAATGTTATATGCCGTGAATAAAACTATGCAGGTACGTAAACATATTTTGATTAGATCAGATATACATATAAATTATTTATTTGTTTATTATACTGTAGGGAAACGGAGTAGAGAAAGGGGAGGTTTGGGTACACATAAACCATTTTCACCCTACCTCTAGCTTTTGTTAGTGTCGGTACCAATTCCGGCTATCCCGAGTTCCTATCGCTAGGCTTGTCTCTGGTCTGTTATGCATTTTTCCTTTTGGATTGTTTCATGCAATTGTAATTTTGGGCCATTGTATGTGTTTACTGTTATTTTTACTTAGTAATGTAAGTTAATAGATATTTCAATCTTTTTTAGCTAAATTGGGTTCGAGAATGAATAGAGATCTGCCTATTCCACCAAACCTAAGTTGAGTAACTAACCTGGGATATTTGTGCAAATGATAGATACTTGCGTCACAATCGCGAAACAAATGAAATTAATCTTGATGGCTCATCTTCCTCGGATATATAAACATACATTTAGGTTTTGTGTTGTAAAAGTTTGAAGCTATGGTTTTCCTCATTAAACTGGTAAGCAGCTGTAAGACTGGTCTTGATGGCAGTGATGAATATGCTAGTAGCGGACATTTCAGTACATAATCAACATCGATACAGAAATACTCTAGTAACTCTAATTATAACAATCTGGAAACAAAAGCATTTTCGAAATTTCAGCCTATATTTAAAGACAAGGTAACCTTCGTCAAAATGAATATTTACCCCCGTCCAAATTCGATTAACTCCGTAAGAATAAGACTGAAGTTTGTTCCGATTATCATCTGAAAACAGTCACGGATGGAATGAATAAACTTAGGACCGACCATACTAAAAACCTGGATGCGGGAATGTAGTGCTGTCTTGTATATGTGTATGTTGATTTTTTTTTCTTTGTCTATTTTTTTACCAAATACATTGTATTTGTAGTGCGTAAAGAACATAATCTTTTTATGTTCTTGTTTCAAGTGTGACCAAGATATCTTTTAAAATACTACTTAACACATTAATTATTTCCGTTACATACGTATTTCATATAATTGTTCGTGGAACTGTGAATTTCCAATGGGCTAGAGTTCTTTATTTAGTGATGAATTACGATTTGTTGTTCTGTATATACAATCATTTGTAGAAAATAAAATGTATTTCTCAAAAAGACAAAAGTGATTAATTTTTCCTCCCCGTATTTACATTTAAATTGCTGACAGTTATGGCAAACCTCAACTACAATTTTTCGATATTATCTTCGGCAAGATGCCTTAATCGACGACTTTTGGTAAACATGTCTTTGAAATTGATCATTTTATCATGGCACTGTGGCATTTCAATTGAATAAATCGACCATTCAGACAGGCTTCTCGAATGTATGAGGTTGTCATGGAAAAATCAGATAATTGTACATGTATACGATTGTTTTAATGCCCTTAAGGTGTCTCAGTGGTATTATTCCGCCATTTTTGTCTAATACTTGTTCATTTAGGTTTCATTCATTAAGAAATTTAACAAAATACTTATTTAAAATGTAAAGAAAGTTCCAAAGTATTTAAAATTTGTAATCCTTATCTCTTTTACAACATTTCCATTTCCAAAAGGTGAACTAAAATACATGAGATTTAAATCTGTTGCTGGATTTACAGAAACACAGAAATTACGCAAGGGAGATAATTTGATAAAAGAATTTAACATAGATATCACTAGAGCATTGAACATTTCGCAATTTATCTCTCTTATTTTAACGGTGACCCTTTATTTTTATTTTTTATATGTAAACTATATAACAATTTCAAAACACATGCAAAGTATGAACAAAATCTATAATAGACTTTTCAAGCTATGCTCCGATATAACCATTTTCCCTATCATTTCTATGTAAAATCCTGAAAATTTCAATTTCAGTTTTTGCGCTTAAATGCACGGTGACCCCCAAATTTTATTTTACATTTTGAACTATAATACAATTATGTTTCTACACAGAAAATTTCACAAAATTCTATAATAGGAAAATAATACCCTGCAGACACCTTAAATGGTTAGTTATCTTTTCGGAACTTCTGTTGCCATCATAGTTGTCAGTTAATGTTATTATACATGTATTCATTGTTAGATTTGCAAGTACGTTAACTGGTTTAGGGTGCAAAAAAAACTTTGATTGTAATTCCATTATATAACAAAATATATATGCACAATGGTCCTGAAATTGTGCCTTTCGAAAAGGTGTCCGGCATGTTTTCATCTCACGAAAGGCAGCTGGTGAAGTGTATTTCAGGCTCTGTGGAAACAAATTCAAAGATCGACGCTCTGAAACCTTAACTCCGATTCCTTAAAGAAAAAGTGTTGAGAAGGTCAGCACGCCATACCAGATGGCCGTCATTGGTCATGACCTAGTTTGAAAATTTCCAAAAAAATATATATATCTTCTCTGAAATGTCTTTGCCATTCATCACAAAATTCTTATATAATTAAGTCCTTCAGTAAATTGTCCTACGTAGATCTGCCTTTCATCAAGGATGGTTTCCAGAATCTTATAACCTGGGTGGGGGGACTTCCCTACTTTATTGCTTTATTGATAAGGGGTGACGCTGGAGTTACGAGACGCCTACCTTATCATATATATAACTCAAGTCTTAAATATATTGACCATCTCAAACCCTAAAAATATCTTAGTTTCAACTCAATGTATTGTTGTTGTAACATGGGGCAATTGATTTCTGGAGACAGTTTGCGTAGCCATTCAGTTTTTATATATAGTTTGATGAAGGAAATTGCAGATTTTATTGTTGAGCGGCGCAATTGTTGCCACTTTTCATATCATTACGGTCTTTCTCCTTTCAAAGGGAAAGACCTTTCTGTATTTCTTCTGTTTAATGGATTTCTATTTCTTCTCCTCCTTATTTACATCTATGTAAAAATACATCAATCTCTGCCACTTAAGAAGATTTGGGACGTTTCCAAATGCAAATTTATATTGATATTCTGGTAACGTAATGTACATCGTGAATGTAGGCATCTGGTGAAGGAAGCTAATATTTCAGAAGTGAAACAAAACTCTGATTGGATTAAATATATTAAAAATCTACTTTCTAAAAAATGGACTTATACATATTTGGCAAAATTCCTGTGAATTCAATAATGAATATGCTGTTTCTATTTTTACAGAAAAAATTACTGATCAGTATCAGCAAATTTGGTTTTCTGAAATTCAAAAAAAAAGCAAAAAAAAAAAAACAAAAAAATACAAAAAAAACAAAAACAATAAACTTAATCCTAAGTTATTATAAAAATGAGCTTATTAATGAGGACTCTATTGACATTTTATCTTACAGCGATGTGCTAACTCAGAACTAGTTGTCATCTACTGAGAATAGAAACAGGGCGGTGACAGGGCGTCATTGCAAACCCACTATGCCAAGAGAACATCGTCTTTGCTCACTTTGTAATGTAATCGATGACGAAATACATTTTCTAACCTCTTGTAAAAATTATGAATCTGACAGACTTGCACTATTCAGTTTCCTCGATAACAAATCTTTTAAATATATCCAATAATTATTCTTAATACTGTAAGATTCATACATAACAGTTTATTTGCTGCCTGAAATATATTGTGTATTGTCTACTAAATTTGCTTTATTGTTTTCATTGTATTATTGTATTTCTTTATCTTTATGTATATGTTATGTCTATAAATAGCACAGTTACATATAAATTAAAAGTCATTCAAATATTTAATTCAGTTTCGGCATCAAGTCAATTAAAATAATTCCATCTTTAAGATCCAACTAGATTATGACAATTGGGTTACTGACATTCGTATTCTTATGTAAACAGTTTAAAAATACTTTGGAAAAACCCATTTGTGATCTTTCAACTTTGAAGTAATGTAATCACAGTTTTCCTATAGAACTGATAGCACGCACATATTACAGTAAGTCATTTCTTTCGTTGTATTTTTGAAAGTAATCTTTATACTAGTAATAAATAAATAAACAATGAAATACGAATTTTAAGGTAATTTGTATCCAAACTGAAAGCCACCGTGGACTTGCAGTACGAATATTTAAATGCAGACATACATGTACATTGAGCATACACATTTTTTAACTAGGTCATTTTTGTTTTATTAGATTGTTTATTTAAGTAACCTTATCAGATACGCACGCAGTGCTACACCCCCCCNCCCCCCCCCCCCCCCCCCCCCCCCAGGGAATTAAGTCGAAAATTTCGGGGTATTCATTTCAGGATTTTGAAGCAGACTGCAATTAAGGTATTATATTTTTAAATATGGCAAATTAAACGCATAGAATAACTATGAAACTGCGGCAATTTTCTATATTTAACAGCATTAAATTTTACGTATTCTTATTGTTAAAGGCGCGGAGTGTTTTTTTTATATTTAATAAAGAACGAAGCTTCCACGTATCCTCATTGGCACAGATATTTATATCCAAACAGGAAAATTATCCAAAATAACAACTCCGTTTGTTTGAACATCGATATCAACGGAAGTCAGTGGCAGATCCAGACTTTCTGATAAAAAAGGGGGGCATTAATTTCCGTAAGATGGAGCCCCGAACCCAGTTTTTTTTTTTTTAAAACTTAGGAATTTTAATATATTCAACCTAAGCCCCCCCCCCTGGATCTGCCACTGGAAGTGATCACACACACCCCAGTAGTGTATTGTCGTATTAAAATGAAAACGAATTCTAGTATGATTTTCTTGTATTGTTATCAATGATAATTTACAAAATACAGATTTAGATTTCAAAACTTATTTCTCTTCAGCATTTGGGTTGATTGATTGATTGGTTAGAGTTAACGTGAACAATATTTCAGTTATATCAAGAGGATAATTAGTTAATCAATTAAAAAAAATGGTAATAAAGGAAGAAAGAAATAATGGTGGAAGGGAAAACAGGACAACGAGTTTCGATTGTTACTTTGAAAAAAAAGAAGAAGAAATTGGCAGGGGTAGGAAATTTAGCCTTCTATACGAAACCCACTGCCTCTGCTCTCCATAGAGAAATAGAGAAGGGTTCTTTATACTACATGCAGCGTGTCGTTTCTCGATACAGTTTTACTACAATTGTTTGCGGTCGGACTTTTCCTTGTTATGACCTGACTACCCCACATAGACTTGGCATTCTCCTCACCACCAACTGGGGATGCGCCCGACAGTTCTGTAGCCGGAGCCCCTGAAAACCGATTCAGGTGCCGAGAGTCGCATTTGGAAGACCACAAATCAATTTATATACAAACAAATAAAACAAATAGCCTAAAACCGGAAACAGCTAAGGACAGGCTTTCATGAGAGAGATTCTGTTCAAATTTAAAAAAAAAAGCTTTAGATATAGATACTATAACTGTTTATCTAATTACATGTTTAAGGGCAAGGACCGAAGTTCTTGACAACTTTGCTTGCGATATGTTCTTGGACTAATAGTTCACAAAGCAGAGGCATTGACCTGATGTTAATAAAAACAACGATATACCGAAATTGGAGAAGTGTAAAGTATCACATACCGGCCGAACCCATCCTCGAACCCTATTGAAAGATATTAATTGCCATTTTTGCCACATTAAATTTCTGCATAAAATTCGATACATTTAAAACAAGTGTGCAGTTGTGCAGTAGCCTTACAAAACGGAACCCTTCCCTACTTCTATCGCATCGCGGTCCGAGAGGATTTAGTGATGAAACAATATGGTGAAACCCGTGAATGTATCGATTGAAAAATAGAGTGTGAATGAATTTGTGAAATATTTACGCCCCCTTTTAGACGTAGAAACTTTTGTAAATCTATGAATGTAATCGTCACAATTCAGGTATACTACGTAGATGGAGACTACTGGAATGTCGTCAGACAAACATGATGATACAAGTAATACAAACGGAGATCATAGAGTGACAACAAATGATACAAAAGAAGAGGAAATTCAGCCGATGGTGGAGGGACCCGGGACAGAGCCTTCTCAAAACAAACTTCGTTTAGTAGCTCGGAAACACTCTTATTGTTTGTTATATATTGTATTAACTCTTTGTATACTGTTGTTGGTGTCTGTCATCGGACTTGCCGTTGTAATTTATTCGGTAGGTAATTTTATTAAATAGAATATCAATAATTCCAGTATTGGGACATAAGGTCGAGTTCATTGTTTTCACCAAGAAGTTCTTTAATTTCACAAAAATGTATAAATCCATTTAGAAACACCAATTATTTTATCACGTCTAAGCTAAGCATGCTAAAGGTGATTCATATTTAATATATTCATATCAGTGTTTCTAGTAAAACAATTATCATGTCGGGAACGTAAAATGTACACTTCCAGTTCAAAAATAATTTGATTTTTGGAGGTATATATTTATTCAATTAGTCAGGGATCCAGTCATTTCATCTTGGTGGTATTTGAGGCATTTATTTTTGCCTTCAATTACAATAGTTCCCATCTTGAAAGTCCTGGATCGGTTTGAGGTCACCTGCATTAGCCAAAGGCGCAGTCGTGATCGACGGGTAGGATTAATATGAACACATCCATTTTATGAAACCTTAAAAACTTATGACCTATGTTCAGATAACATCTCATAATTTTAAGATAATTATCTCATAATCATGACTAATTATTTCATAATTATGAGATGTTATTTCAAAATTATTAGATGCTATCTAATAATTACGAGATTTTATATCATAATTTTGAGATATTAAGAATCTAACAACAGGTGAAGTTCGAGACATGAGAATCTCAAACACCCAAGGGTAAGATTTCCAGTCTCGTACGAAGCTTTCTGAGTCCGAAATGACTGAAATCTTACATGTACCAGAAGGGGTCTGAGATTTTCTTGTCTCGCACTTCCACTGGTGTTTGATTTAATGTCTCACTGTATTCACCCTTAAGTATACTAAAATCCACACAATATCGCCCTTTTTCGGCTGTTTACACAAGGAGTTAACGTCATAAAATCAGGAATGTATATACCCGAGCGTGCCATATTTAAAAAAACAAACTATTTCTTGTATTTTCCTGTGAAATTTTACTTTAAATGATATAACAATTTTTGATCCACTTATGACTAATGAGGACAGATGTAGAAGACTACAGACCCTTATGTGCTAACACAATATTTGCCGGTAAACTGTATGGGATTTTTTTGTCTTACACTAGTGTAGGACAAGGAAATCTCACACCGCTAAAAATAGGAACTGCTGTGTCTCAAAAGTGAGAATTTTTTTTCTTCGTCTGGCATCAATAGGCTTCCGTATTGCTGTCCTTCTCCCGCAAAGATATTGTAAAGTCTTTACATCATATCCAAGATGGTTGAGCATTTGTTTCTTTTTAGTACCATTTTCTTCAGATTTTTTTTTTATTTTATTTTTATTTTTTATTTTTTTTCTCAAATGGTTTTTGATTTACAAACATTTTACATTTATTAATTATCAACCTGTCTTCATATGTCTTCATGGGATGCTTAAATTTCTTTAAGCAATTGTACACTTTGTTCTAGTATTCAAAATGTGGTGATGAGAAGTCCCAGATGACTTCCCAGGCGATACAGGACAGTAACAATCGAAGTAAGTATATCTGAATATGTACTTTTTGATGGTTTAACCCTTTCCTTCATGAGACTTGGCTGAAGAGTCAATTTTTGACCATTCTGAATTGAACTAGAAAATTAAAATGATCTAGTTTCTTTGAAATTGAACCAAACATGTTCATACTTGGTGGGAGTACACACTGGCCTAGTGTCTTCAGAAAATGCTATCAAAAGCTGGTTCCTTGTAACCATGGAGACAGGGCCTCAAATGGACCAAAAATGCATTTTTTTTAACATTTTTTGCCTTCCTTAATCAAGTTTCAATTTTTTTAAAAATCTGCAGTACATACTACAGCCAGCAAGTCACCAAAATTTAAAAATCTACCTTTTGAGCTGTAGACTAGGCTATCTAGCGATAAAGTATGGTCCCCACACTTGCCTAGCAGCGAGGGGGCTTGCGCCCCCGTCGAACCCCTAAGACAAAGGAAGGCACATCTACCCTCTGGGACCCCCTAAGATTTCTCATTAGTCCCCAGCCGCGCGCGCAAAACACACAAATTTTTTGCCCAAGTGACATTCTGTTCAATAAGCCCATACCCTGATCCTAAAGCCTTAATCACCCTCCTATAGCTCTAAAAAGGGTGGCCTAGAGGCGTCTAAATGAAGGAAAGAGTTTACAGAAAAACAAGAGTGACATGGGAGAGCATGCAATGTTCAAAGCACTTGTAACACAGTCAAGGCGTCAATCTAGGGTAAAATCAAAATCAGTAATGTCATATCCGGGAAGACGTGAATCACTACAAGTGGGTGTCATTTAGCCCAACATCAACATTAACACGTGACAGGAACTTGTTCTGACATTAACAAGAATTCGTCTAATTTTTGGAAGACGAAAATAAAATATTCGATACAAAAAATTTTTTAAAAAATGCAGGGGCGGCAATTTCTCAACTATTTTTCATATGGAACTGTCCGAGATTGAAATCAAAAATCTTTAACACCATACCCCAACGAAGGTCGACATTAATGCCTCTAATTTATTCCGGCTTGTAAACTTACTGGGATGTGATTGACAAACTTTTATCAAATGATAGTAATGTTGAATCCTTAGTACCTACGTTTTATATTTCATGTATATCATAACTTAATGTGATTTATAAATGTACAACATTTTGTATAAATTACTAAGACGTAATCATATCGCGAAATCATCAAAAAACAGTATCTATAACATCTGTTTCAAGCTGAATGCGTTAGTACTAGGTACTGTTAAGGGTGGCTATGAGGGTTATTAATTCCGGAATCAGGAAAAAAATCTCTTAAATCCCCGTTCCCCAAGAAAATAAGTTTTTACAATTTCGATTACCTAAACATTACAATGCAAATCCCTAAAGCAGCCGTTAATGATCTACATAACAGGACTTTCGACCTATCTGTTTGTCACTTAAAAAAGGTTCCTTATTACACAAAGAGCAAACAACCAATGCATGAAAGACAATTTTACAACATTTTATACATAAACATGCCAATTCTGTTTTCCCAATTTAATTAAATACTTTGATGACGGTTATTTTAAGTTTTTCGCTGTTATAACACTTTCTTGTAGTCAGTCGAAAACTAAAAACATGATATAAAGTTTCAAGTTGCAAAATGTGCTTTTATTTTGAAATATCAACAAATAGGACTTTAGATCAAAATATAACTGCCCTTTGAATGAAATCTGTTATATAACTTTTTTTTATATATTTAAATAAAATCAAATCAAAGAATCTGAGTAAAGCTGAAATTGAATAAATATCGGAATTTAACAGTTATAAACTGCCATATAAAATAAAAAGATATTGTTTTCTAAACTGTTCACCATTTCAAATAGACATGAAATTTTATAAAATATACATTATTATATGGCGGTGACTGAGAGTAACTATCCTCAAAGCGCTTCATAATTCCATTTCAATTTCTATATTCAGAAATCATTTCCGTTTTCATTGGGATGAAAACACCTTTTCTGCTAGTACGGTTTAATTTTGCAGCAAATCTCTCAATACAATAGATGAACATTGCTCTATGAGTGGAGTCTGACTTTATTACCAGACTGACGTAACCGGAATTTGACTCGACATCATAAACTCCTGAGCCCATGATTATACCCCTATATCTCACTTTATACTTTAATTTTTCTTTGTTCTTTTGTTTCTGTATTGTTATTCATATTCGTTTGCTGACGTATTGAAGTACCATAATTTCACCTCAGTGAGAAGTCGGGCTTTAAAGTGATGAATATTTATATGGATAGGACGTTTTAAGCAAAAGATATCTTTAAAAAATGTTTGGTTTAAGCAGTTTACCCTCTCCATATAATTTGCAAGCATAATACTGGGTGATTCAAATATCAAATTTTCCAATCGCATCTAAGTAAAAAAATGCAAGACATCTTTGATCTCATTTGTTTTGTAATATTTGGAAAATAACACAAAGTTCTTATCATGGAAAAGAACTTAACTTTACACTGCAGCACAATCTTATCGATGTCAGTCATTACGTAACTTTTACTTTCTATGTAAATTACTCTCTTTGAAATGGCAACAAAGAAAGTTTTTAATCCATAAATTTCAAATTCATATCAATTTAAGCCATGGTTAGACGAATCTTAGGAGCCAATCCCCATTCTCTCCGTTAAATTATTTTATTGCTTCGTTTTAGACTTATTTTTCCAAGTGCATGTGCAGAATCAAAAATCACCCTACTCAAACCCTGCTTCCGCCAGCCAACGGCCCCCCCGACCCCCCCCCCCCCGATTTTTGTAATATTGTCGGAAATGGAAAGATGCATAATTTGAAAAAATATCGCATAATCGAAACAGTAATGCGCCCAGTAGAGGAACTTTATGGGGCGGTATACTGTATTTGTTTTTAAGGGTGAAAATCGAAGAGTCTACCGCTTTTGTTTCTGTGTTACTGTGCTTTATATACATTTTGTTACATCTTGGAACACATCTCTTAAGGAAGGGTGAATCTTCCGGTGAAGAAACAGTTGCTTATACGTAACATTCATGTATAAATGCTTTACGTTTTGTGCATATTTTCATTATTATTTATCTATACCCCACTTATAATAGCGGGTTGGTATATAGTGTTGATGGTGTTCGTTCGTTCGTCCGTCCGTCCGTTCGATCGTTATTCTGTCCATCATAGGGAACACACTTTGGGGCGACAATCCTCCTAGACCACTTGGTGAAATTCACTGAACCTTTCACAGAATGTTCAGTGCATATTGCCATTGTGCCCCAGCTATTTAAAATTTTGATTTAACTTAATTTTTTATTGCTTTTTTTTTGTGTACTGTCTGCCATAGGGGTGCACACTTGGTGAAATTCAATGAAACTTTTACAGAATTTTCTCTGCATATTGCCATTGTGCACCAGCTATATACTTAAAAATTTAATTTGACTTGACTTTTTTATGTTTTGGTTGATCTTTTTCTACTACTTAAAAATCAACTGGAGGAGCGGGGATATATATATTGGTGAGCTTTGCTCACAGTTTTTTCTAGTTTACCATGTGCTACATTGCTCACTGTTTTTTTCTATATTACCATGTGCTAATTTCAGTACAAATAAACAATGCTTTTGACATCCATTTATAAACAATTCAAATTTTAATTTTTTGTAACTTCAGAGTACGACAAAACATTCAGAGCTGCTGTATATGAACATGCGGTAATATTTCCACAAGGTGTTAAATCCAAAGTGGACAGATCTACAGCACTTGCAAATATGATGAAAAATATAGATATGTACAAGATTCAAGCGCACAATGCTGGACGCCGGGTAAGTCATTTAGCATTGTTTATATATTATAAATGATCTTTATCATATGTTTATAGAAAATAACAGTAAAATTTTACCCCTCGATAATACTGTCGATTTTTGATATTTAGTCAAACTATCTTCAATTTATTCACAACCGTGTGATATCACTTATGTTATCAACTGCTTCCTGTTTATATCACTTACTTCCGGTTTATATCACACGCTTAATCCGTTACTGTATTATCAGTCATTTTCGAAAAAGAATTTTACGCTACACAAAACTGATCTTAAATTATCTTTTGAAATAATTATCCTACTTTATAAGTTCATATTTGAAATATTGTCGGAATCTAATATTGTCATTCATGTGAAATTACGGCTTCACAAACACAAAATGCGTTTTCTGAAATTGAATTTTTGTGATCGCGTATGAAATTGGGGATGCAATTATCTGGCCTAGGGCTAAAAATGGGTCTGATAAGAAAAATGGCATGTTATAATCTTAATATATCCCTTCATATATTTAATGCAATGTACCATATCCCTTAAAACGTTGGTAAGAATAAGCAAATATCTGTTGCAAGTTTCTTGCTCATCGACAGAGGAAGCGCCTCTTGCTTGGAACTTGAAATTCTAAGTCAAAAAATTCATTACTATAAATAACAAAATACCAAAGTTACTGTGAATTTACTTTCTGCAGATGCGCTTTTTGACAATTTATGTCTCTTCAATGCAGATCAAATCAAAACATTTGTAAATCCATGAACCGAAGTATAGGTAAAAGATGATAGAGAACAAAATACCAAAATTATCTAAATAGGAGAGCAAAATCAGGTAAGGACAGAGCTATGCAAGAGGGAGTTTTAAATTGAGAAATTACAAGTTTTCAAATAAAATCGATGAAAATCAAATAAAATTTATTTGTTTTTTATTTAAATAAAAATCAAATAAAGTCAAATAGAATCAAATAAAACAATTAAATGACACATATTTCGAGATTGGACTTGAAGGAATTTCAAGGTGTTAGAGCTGCAAATGTACATTTAGTTGCTATTTACACGCATATTTTATGCAAATGATATTTCTTTTAATCACAAGGTTGGTGCACACCCGGTACACCTTACACCATGTTGTGCTAGTGAAGAAAAAAAGTTTCCATAAAATAGTCTAATTTTCTAATTTTATCGGATTTTGTAAAAGGATATGTCCTGTTTGTACATATAAACTGGACTGCTGTTCTTGTATTGATCGTAAATATCATATAACATTTTGCACAATTCATATGTGAATATTGTATTGGAACACTGCTATATTTTCATATATTTAAAGATTCTATGCCTTGATCAAAATGTAGATATACCAGTAGAATAGAACGTTGGAACATACTCATTTGGAATGAATTGGCCGTAAACCAAGTATCCATTCAGAAGTTAACCGTCCATTGGAAGCAACAAACGAAACATGCGCGCATGTCATCCGACAATGCAAATTATTGTCAATCAATATTAGCCATTAGCTCGTTCTTGTTATATCATTAATTTTAATTAATCTATCTCAACACACATAGCTGCCACTGATGATACATGTGTTCTCGTTCTTGTTATATCATTAATTTTAATTAATCTATCTCAACACACATAGCTGCCACTGATGATACATGTATATATATACCACTGTTACTATTATTCAGAATGTTGACATCCTTGTTTTTCCTGAAAATGGTATATATGGCGGTGGACACACTAGGGAAGGAATGGAGTCATACCTGGAATATATTCCAGATCCTGATGCAGAATTTTGGAATCCCTGTGACGAACCAAATCGATATGCCAACACAGAAATCCAGCGCGAGCTGAGTTGTATGGCGAAGGAAAATAAGATTTACACGTCGCCAACATGGGAGATAATCAGCCGTGTAACAAATCTGTAGATCCGAAGTGTCCAAGCGATGGTCATTATCAATTCAACACCAACGTCGCTTTTAACTCTTATGGAACTTTGGTAGCAAGGTATCACAAAATAAATCTGTTTTTCGAATATATGTTCGATTTTCCGCCTGTCCCAAAGGGAGCTTACTTTGATACGCCATTCGGAAGATTTGCAATAATGACTTGCTTTGATATTTTATTTGAAAAACCGATAAAAGATCTTCTAGAATACCACGGTATCGGCAACGTAGCCTTTCCAACGGCATGGATGGATTCATTACCGTTGCTTGCAGCTATTCAATTCCATTCTGCATTTGCAGCCGGAGCAAACGTGAATTTTTTGGCCGCAAACATCAAATTTTCTAAGCGTCGTTTCCATGGAAGCGGAATATACACACCAACAGGATATGCGTCATATTTCTATAGTGAGGATGATGAAAGTAAGCTGTTAGTTTCGGATATCGATATTATACATCGACGAGAAGTAGGTAACTTTCCTAAACAAGATCTTTCTTCCATAAGCAATAACAAAAATATGATTTCTGAAGAGGAATTTAAATCCATCATCTATCGTGATGATTACAATTTGCGGCCGGTGAGGGGTATGGCTGGTAACATTAGTGTTTGTCATAATAAACTGTGCTGCCATCTTTCTTTCAAAAAGGAAAGAAATGACAATGAGCAATACGTGTTTGGAGCTCACGATGGAATACATGTTAAATATGCACATTACATGCAAAACTGCATTTTACTCAAATGTCGTAATAACACACACTTGTCAAGCTGTGGGCCGTTCATCAAGGATGCAAATACACATTTTAGATATGTCCATATATCTGGTAATTTCTCAACACGATATATTTATCCTGAAATTCTATTGCACAACGGAAAAACATTGGCACTCTCCGCCCCACAGTTTTGGAATTATTCAGACGGGGTTTTACAGAGTCGACAGGGCTTTGAATACCCTATGATATCTGCGAACCTGCTTGGACGAGTGTACGAACGCGATCAAAACAACACAAGGACTCAAAGGAAACCATGACAGCTTTAAGCTGATTATCAAAGTTTACCGCCAGTTATGATATGTTGTTTATAGATATAAAAAATCATTCTGTGTCATGACATGGCTTTACATATATATATACATTGATTTTTTTTTTTATGAACTTATTTCATTTATTTTTGACATAACCGGATTTGACTCAACCACGGATTGACTCACTGATAGTGTGACGGGTGCCGCTAGCGGAGCAGGACATGCTTACCCTTCCGGAGCACCTGATGTCACTCCCGGTTTTCATGGGAGTTCACACTATGAGTGCCTTAGTTCTTAATGTTATCTTTTTATTTCCGTGCATTGTAGCTGTCTCACGTCCTTGTTTTGTCTTTGGTTTTATCTGTTATCGTTTCTGCCATGTCTTTGGACTTTGATTTTTGTAGTCATCGCTCCCCTTGTTCCTTCGGTATTCTACTGCCGTTGTTTTTTTGAAACCTTTGCCGAATTGTTTTATGTTTTCTATTATCACACAACACCTCAAATTACAAGAGCACGTTAAAGTTTGATTTGAACTTCATCGACTGACAGATATACAGTTGAGCTCAATCAAGTTGCAATTTCATGGAAAAGTATAAATGTAACTCAAACATTAATGTAATTTGTGTGATGCATTTCATTTTATAGATTTCTTTTGCTCAAGTTTATCTAATTTTAGCTCATTATCCCATAATAGATCAGTGTGAGCTTTTACCATCAAAAGGCATCCGTCTTCTGTCGTTTTTTTTTTTGTCTATCCGTCATACGTAAACTTTTTTACATTTGGATCATCTCTGAATCCGCAGAAAAAAATGAACCGAACAAAACCTCACAGAAATAATGTATTGGACGCCACTAAAAGTTTATATATTCAGATCTCAAGAAAAAAAAACAACAAAAAAACCAGACACCAGCCAAAACTTAGTTTAACATATTATTCCCTCTGTGAAAAAAAAAGATCATTATCTTTGAGAAAAGCGATGCAATCGGATCAAACTGTATAGGAACGATTTCAAGAGGGTGTCAACAATGATTGCTCTCTCTCTCTATTTTTTTTATCCGACAATAAGCATTGATCCAATATATCGATAAACCAGTGCTGGGGCCGCCTTGAACTTACTATGAGCTCATTGTTGAAGGCCTCATGGTGACTTCAAGATGAAGAACAACAATAAAAGCGTTGTTCCATTGCTTGGTTTTACAATTTCTTTGTCTCATGTACATTCACTCACTATCCTTTTATTATTTTTTATTGATGCTGGTGTTAAATATTTAACGAAAGGATATGGAGTAAATGAACATGAGATCATAACACATATGTTAACTCCAACTGCCTTAATTTAAATGAGCATTTTTTAACACAAACGCGAGTAATAAAGGATTACTTGATTTCCGGTAACTCTCACTAGGACCCTCTATATGCTTTTTGGATTTCCAGTTACTTAAAATCAAATATATAAATCAAAAACAGTACCCAATATGAGGGTATACTTGAAAGAGAATATTGCATGTCCCAAATTAATACGACTAAAGGCTATATTCTTCTGATGTTCAATTTCAGTGGTTTAAACAGTCGATTGAGTACTCAACAACACAGTGAAAGGGATGAGTAAAATGCATTTTGACATAGTGAATTACTGCCTACTCCTTTGAATTACCTAACTTTACTCCTTTTTGTTACATAATATCTTAATTGGCCTTCCGTGCTGACGTTTCTCACGTATTTCCTTATTTCCTAGTAATAAGATCATTTTCCAAAATTAATGGTTGATGATTTTATCGATACTCTTTCTGTCATGTTGAAACACAACCCTATCTTAGTTGTAATCAGGACCGATTCCTGCTAATATGTAGCTTACTACTATTTCTTACTAGGAAAAACAATAATCAGTTGAATAACCAACATTTCTTTCATACAATCACTTGAGCATGGACAACTACGAAGAACAACGTCATTGAGAGATATTAAAAGGTTCAGCTGGTTTTAAAACTTTGTAATATTTGATTAGTAAAACGAATAAGTTTGAAGTATATATAAATGATAACAATCTAGGCTATTAACGTTCATTTCCTTATCTACTTCATGTCTCGTGTCATTATTTTAAATTGTAACCTACGAGTAAATATATTCTCTTAGCGTTTCTGAAAAACAATACGTGTGCTCGAAAGTGCCATGAAATTATTATAAATGTTGTGTGAAGGCATTATCATGTGTTAGTGTCTTTCTGTGGTTCTTATTAAGTGGCAGTTGCCAAATAAATTATGTGACGCCCGCCAAAATTACAGACCTGAAAGTAGACTTTTATTAAATGTCGCCAGATTTTCAAAAAAAAAATGGTCGCCATTTGAAATTTTTGGTAACCTGGCAGTAATTTTTGGTCGCCACAGATATTTTTGGCATTTGGAAAGGTCGAAAGTATTAATGTCAAGTGTCTAAATGACTTTGACGGGTGGGGTGATATCCCATGCATTCAGTATGATGTCTCAACAACTGAAGCCGTCGTCCTTCTTCAAAACAAACAATTCAGACGATAGGAATAATGATAAGTACGATTTAAGGCATTTAAAACTGATCAAAATCAATCTGGTGCTGCCAGTCTCAGTCGTGTTAGTGAACAGTATTGTTGAAAACTGGACTGCGTGTTACAATTGTTGTGTCTATACTTCTGTCTAGTTCATAAATCTGCCCGTTGATACATTTATTTCCATTGCATTATTAGGCACCTGAGTCGGTTTTCAGGGGCTCCGGATCTGTATTCAGAATCCAAGTGGTGGATGAGGAATGGCATGTCGATTCGAGTTATTCTGGTCACAATACGAAAAGCCTGACCACGATCCATTGAAGCCAAACTGTGAGGAGAAAAGCCATGCTCCATGCAGTATAAAGACCCCTTCTATATTTCTCTGGGGATAGTAGACGCACTGGGTGTCGTATAGAAGGCTAAAATTCCTGCCCCTACCCAGTACTCCTTTTTTTCAGTGGCAATAAAAACTCATTTCCCCGGTTGTCCCGTCAACCTTCATAACAGACTTGCATAGAGTCGTAAAGAAGGCTAAATTTCCTGCCCCTTCCTTTTTCTCCCCTTTCCCAGTTGCAATAAAAACTCGTTGTCTGGTTATCCCTTCCACCTTTGTTTCTTTCATATAATTATTTGGATTAATATATCGTTTGGCATTCTGATATAGCTGAAATTTAGCACTTTAACTACTTAATCAGTCTATATTTTTTTAAAGAGAGCATCCTTCAGAGATGTTATAGAGTACTAAATTTCCTGCCCCTACCCATCAAAACTTGTAGCCCCAGTTATCCCTTCCACCTATATTTCGTTATTATTGTACTTGTAATTATGATGAAATGTTAATTGGGTCTCGTCCTTATGTAACTGAAATATTGATCACTCGAAATAAAACTTGCACTAATCAATAAATCAATCGATAACATGACTGCCTAAAGTATTTCAAAAAGACGATACCTTGAGTAATTGAGAAATCGTGCTGACTTCACTTCTAAAACATAGTCTTAATGATACTTTCAAGTTTCAAACGTTGAAGAGACATATAGAAAACAAATCAATGTGCGAAAGTCTAAGAATATGACTTTTTTCCAGTCGCCAATATGTTACAATGTGTGGCCCAAAGGGCGACCTGTTTTTATATTTAGTCGCGAATTAATATATTTAGTCGCCTAGGCGACCATTTCAGTCGACTAAAAAGAGCCCTAAATTAAAAGGCGCATGCCACATGCAAAATATTATTATTTGGTTCTTGCGGGATGCCCAAGAAGCACTGTTCGAAAGGAAAACTGATATTAAACTACATTTTGTATTAATCAAAGCCTTATTTTATTTGTTATGCATATTAGCATCTTAGATAACCGCTGTTTTGTTTTCATCCAATTGTCTGTAGTGAATCGAAAAAATAATATAAATAAAAACGAAAGATTTGTATCCGATGGCATTATCAGTTTTTAAGCACCGCAAAATTATACGTCTTTAAAAATATTTGTGCAATCGTATCGACAAGAAAGGAATAACAGAAGACTGAAGTTCATCAAAATCTTGTAATTTAGAACTAATGTCTTGAGTCATTATCTTATCCTATTAAAACAGGAAACACCTGCAACGGCAACCAGTTGCAATCACAGGCTACAGTTTGCAAGGGGACTGTTCAAGAAAACATAAATGAAAGGCAAAAGACAGTTCCAAACAACGATAAAAACTCGGCATAACCGGACTTGGTACAGGTATAGCAAAAGCCAGCAGTAGGGTAAAACTGGTTTATGGGTATCCAAACCTGCCCCTTTTTATGCCGTTCCCCTATAATGTATACGAGTAAAACTTACTTCATTGAACACTATCTTGAAAAAGAACAGATGCGACAAAACATAAATTAGAATCGAGGCGCTGAACCCCTGAACAGCTGTTAATCACTTAATCCTTGCAACGTTAGAACCTGTCCAGGAAGAAATGTTAGGGTCGATACGATTTGGGATGTGACTTGGAATCCAGGGAAAAAAAATCAAATCCTGAATTCCCAAGAAAACAAATTTTGTAATCCTGTATTCCGTAAAATGACAATGCAAATCAGTGATCCTGTTAAAAGTTTATCTTGAATTCCCGCTGAATAAAATAACTGATCCCGTCGTCTCGTAGAAGGTTCTGTCACCCCTCAATTGTAGATTAAAAAGGTTTAATTTTATCAGAATCTTCTTGAAAATCGAAGACACACCAACAAAGAAAAACATTCTCTGTAACCGTAAGTGGTAGGTCGATAATACTTGGTATGTATGTTGTTCTTAGATAGTACATTTCAGTCTGGCAGATCTGTGATTGGGCTCAAAAATTAAACTATTTGTAACAGTAGGTTTCCACTGGTGACCATATTAGACATTTAAGGGACAAACTTTGATATATCGTGACTTTGTTTGGTTCTTATTTATCCAGTTGATTTCCAAATGTGTTTCTTAAATGTCCAATGTTAAAAAATGTATCCAGCTGACTGCCATTGTTAGGAGCATTTCAATGTTGTATAAACATTCCGTAGTCAGGTTAGTTAATCAAAACGTAGTAAATAATTTCTTGAACACTTGCGATCAAAGTATTACAAAATTTACTGATATCGGCATATACAAGTACGTTGTACCACGTTGTAACCAGATTTCTGTAGGAAATACGCATTTTTTTTTCTCGGTTTATCATTATTTCTTAGAACTAAGTTTTTATTCGTTCATACTGTTTCATATGTTTAATATAAAGGAGAGACAACTGCCTTCTTCTCTCCTAATATATTATTTACAATATTTATACTAAACGTTCTGTTGCCCCCTCCCCTGCCCTCTTTCTGATTCAATCTAAAGAGAACAAGGCGTGAACTTGGACAATAGCTTACACAGATACAGTATAGTTCGTATGTGTAAAAAACAACTCTGCAATTTCAATTGATGTGCTTTCGTTATTGGCCACTCCCGTCATAAAGCCAATTATTATGTGAATAGAAAGAATATGTTAATCAAGTCACATAAATGCTTAGTTTATATACAAATACATCTCTTTGATTTGATTGGTAATACAAAATGTAGTTATTAGCTATACATACGTTAAAACACGCGGAATAATCCTACAATGGGAGTGATGCAATGCATTATCACAGTATTACTATACATATGCTAAAAGAACACAAGGAATAAACGTACGATGGAAGTGATGCAAAGCATTATTACAGTATTACTAGTGAAAGCAGTCTTTTTACATGTTACTGCACTTGTTACCCTAGTACAATCCAAAATTGGGAAGTCAAGATTTAAGGCTTTGGTATTGAGCCTGACTATAAGTGATGTAGGAATATTGATAGGAGTAGCATCTAATTTGGTAATTATAGTTACAAGTGGGGAAGAAAACACAGAAGCGGGTTATGTTTGCTCGGTTTTGGATATTGTGAATGCTGGTATGATCTTGTTTTCACTTTTCCAAACACTGCTCATTTGTCTCATGGATATCCCTTTTACGATTCTTTGGCTGTTAATTGTTATAGTTTACCTTGTTGTGATATGGCGTCTGGTAAAACGACATAATGAAGTCAGCACAGCTACTGGTACAACAAACGAAACAAGGAAGAAAGTTCTGAGAAAGAATGTGATAATTCTAGGAGCCATTGTTGCAATAGTCCTTGTAGCTGTATTGCCAAGGTCACTCTTGTCTTTATCTACCTTGTTTTTAAATCCAACCGAGAGCACAATTAAGAGGATCAAAGTCTGCAACAAGTTCCTGCTTTTAGTTCCATTGCTGGATCCCTATGTTTACCTATTTGCTGTTCCAGAGTACAGAACTGTTTTGAAACGTACAATATTGAGAGTTTTATGTAAAAAGTCAAATACAGTAGTTCCTGAAGGCGTAAATGGACAAAATGACGTGTAGTTTCCTGACTCTTTAACAATATAGCAGTTTTGGTGGAACTGCACAGTTTGAAGCAACTGTAAATAGTATAACAGATTTGGAAGGAATTAACAGTATGACAGTTGTTATAAATACTTTGAAAGTATAACAGTATTTGAAAGACTGTTAGCAGTATATCAGTTTAGAAAGTAATAGTAACAGCTAGTATAATAGTTTTGCAAGGAGTTTCGATAGTATAAAAGTTTTCCAAAGGCAGTGAAAAGTATACCTGTTTTTGAATGACTATGAACAGAATAAAAGGTTTGAACGTACTGTGAATTCAAGGACTGTCGTTAGTAAAACATTTTTTGAAGGACTGTTATGAATATAACTGTGAACAGTATAAAAGTTTTTGAAGTATTGTAAACAGTATAACAATTCTAGAGGTATACGATTAATTATATATTTTATATTAAGACTGCAAAACACAGACGGATTTTTTTACTCTTATGAAATTATGAAATTCTATTTGCGTTCTAATTTTTTTAAGTTGTAATGCTATATAAATATATAGAAATAAAACAGACAACAAAAATGTAAAATGACTTTTAGCTGGCAATGTTTAACTATTTTTAAAGGAAAGTGTTTTCATAAATAGTATAGGTGTAAGTTTTGTTCAATTTTGAAACTTCCACGTACAAAATTGTACCCGGAAAATGCATTTTGTACGAAAATAAATGCATTTTTAAACAATAATTTGAACGTCTTTTTGGCGAAACACGTTTTTGCGTTGCCATTTTATCTTAAAATCTCGCTGTAAACGTTAAAAATTGAATTCACTAATCAAAATATATGTTACAAAATAAATTTTGATAGATATCTTTTAAACATTTTGAGAAAATGGTTTAATGCAAATCGTAGTATTTTTGTTTTACTGTATTTGTTTATAAAGATATTTGTGCATGAATGTATTCCGTTGTTCATGTCCTCTTTTTATTTGCATGAAATTAACTATATTAATATAAAAATGTACCCTAGCTGAAAAAGATGTAATATTGACGACAANNGCCCCCCCCCCCCCTCCCCCCACTTTGCTCTTGTTATATACAATCGTAGCTCTGCACTTTGCTTTATTTGTTTCTTTTACTGGTGATAGTGCACAGCGGTTGCACAATGAAAAAAGACAATGGTTGACTGAATGCTCAAAATAAAATTATTGAAATTTGATTGTAGCCATCGGATTTTGTATTTGCCCAAGTATAATTTAATTTAGAAATGTATTTCATTTTTAAATAATGTTGATAAATGAAATTGTGTTCTAAACAAGAAGGCAAATAAATATCAAAATACCGAAGTTACTGTTAATTTACTTTCTGCATATGACAATTTCGACAACTTATGTCTTTTCAGTGCAGATAAAATCAAATCACTGGAAATCCAGAAAACAAAAAGATATATATCATAACGATCTAAACTGAAAACCAAAATCAGCTAAGGACAGACCTTTGCATGAGAGAGATACTCATTACTGTAACACAATTTTTTTTCTAATCAAGATATTGAAAGTTTCCCAAAAAGTCGGCTTTCGGGCCAGCACCGAAGTAGTGACTACATGGTTGGTGAATACCCTCGGGAACTAACAGTCTACCAGCAGTGGTATCGCTTCAGTTGTAATAAATTACAAAATACCGAAGTTACTGTAAATTTATTTTCCGCATATGGCATTAACCTATATATATATATATATATATTATATCTTGAAAACTTGAGAAATAATTATGGGAAACCTCCTTTTACTTGTAAAAAATTTAAAAAAATAAAAGGCAAAATTAATGACGACACCACGGACAGTAACAATCAGGTATTTGTTAGTATACAGAATCGGTAGAAAAAATAATGGTAGCAAAGATTAGAGGGGCAAAAATCTACAAATATATAGTCATTTTAACATCGGTTTATTGGAGGTAAGATTTTATGTCAGAGAGAATTGTTTTGCAAAAATTTAGAGAGATGTTTAAATTTTAATCTGTATTCTGTTTTTCACAGGAACCAAAAAAATATTAATTTGAATGTAGTTTTAGAGACAACCGCAGAAGAATACCGAAGGTACAAAGGAATGATATCCATAAAAATCGAAGTTCAAAGTCATGGCCAAACCGAGAACACAGAAAACATTGGCACCAGACACAAAACAATGAGGTAAGTCAGACACAAAGCACAGAAATAGAAATCACAACATTCAAATCAATATCAATCACAGTGTGAACTGCAGTGAAACTGAGAGTGACATCAGGTGCTCCGGAAGGGTAAGCATGCCCTGCTCTGTTAACAGCACCCGTTACACTATGAGTGAGTCAATCCAGGAAAATGTCAAAGTCGGTAATCAAATCCGGGAAGACATGAATCTAGCTGAAAATGTCCACTTTCATTTGAGAAACTGACACGTCATATCTTTCAACGATGTTATTGTGAAGACCATAAAATTTCTTGAGGAATGAAATTAACACAAGTTGAACAAATCCCTGACTAAGCAGCTTTTTTGACAGTGTTGTCGCTCTGTTTAAAAATCACTGTACAAACTACACGCTCGACAGTAACGAATCAACTGTGAAATGTTCACTCCATAGGCTAGAGAGGTAGGTATATTGCTGCTAAGAAAGGGAAAGTTCACAATTGGGAAATTAAAATCATCACGCTTGTCATATGGCTTAGATTTCAAACGTACATCGTCGTTAATATACAATAAAAGATCTAGGTGCGAAGCTAAGTAGGTGTTTCAGTTATTTCTTTAATCTCAAGCTCATTGGGATATATCTGAAAGATGTGGTGTGAGCAAAATTCTGCCTGTGTCAGGTTAGTTTATATTCAACAACTCTCAAAAAGGTTTTATCTTAAATATTGACGACGAAAATGTATTTTGATCGTTGCTGTTACAAGAATACACTTAGTCTTGTAGAATTCATTTATATGACTTGATATATGTAAATTAACATATTGAGGTGAGGCTTTCTACTGATAAAAATGTACCAAAGTAATTTTAAGTATAAAAGAATTACAATAAATTAAACAATGCATCTGTAATTGATTGGTAAATTCCAGATTTTGGCAATAAGAGTTTGACACCACACTTGCTTTACAAACGTATGCGTATGCTTAAGGTCCCCTTTTAGTTCAAAATAGAATAAAAGTCATTTGTCTGCTTTGTTAATGCTACAAGAAATACAGTAAAAGTATCGGGAGAATGTTTTTTTTTTTTGTTTTTTTTTTTTT